>JABJVR010000068.1:907799-939135 GCA_025773905.1 Chitala chitala
TGTGTGTGTGTGTGTGTGTGTGTGTGTGTGTATATATATATATATATATATATATAGAGAGAGAGAGAGAGAGAGAGAGACTATATTGCCAAAAGTATTGGGACATCTGGAGGTCTGTAGCTATTGACTCTGCAGCTATTGACTGTCGGTGACTTCTGTGCACTGTGTGCTTCAGCATGCGCTGACCCCGTTCTGTCATTTTACATGGCCTACCACTTTGTGGCTGAGTTGCTGTTGTTCCCAGTTGCTTCCACTCCAGACGTGGGGATTGATTCCCACCTTAGGTCTGTGCGCGTGGAGTTTGCATGTTCTCCCTGTACTTGGTGGGTTTTCTCCCGGTTCTCCGGTTTCCTCCCACAGTCCAAAGACATGCAGGTTTGGTTGATTGGTGTGTTCAGATTGCCGTTTGTGTGTATCTGCCCTGTGGTGGGTTGGTGCCCCGCCCTAGGTGTCCCCTGCCCTGTGCCCTATGTGTTCTGGGATGGGCTCCAGGATGAAGCGGTATAGAAGATGACTAACTGACTTATTGCACAGACAGAAACCTATCATGGCACCACACTTGAATTCACTGAGCTCCTGAGAGTAACCCATTCTTTCACAAATGTTTGTAGAAGCAGTCTGCATGCCTAGGTGCTTGATTTTATACACCTGTGGCCATGGAGGTGATTGGAACACCTGAATCCAATAATTTGGAGGGGTGTCCCAATACTTTTGCCAATATATTGTATACACAAAATAATGTGGTGTGGTGGCTCAATGGGTAGTGCACCAGGTTGGGTGGTAGAAGTACCTTCCTGTTCCTGGTTCAAATCCCAGCCAGGTGTGTCCTTGAGCAAAACACTCAGTGCTAGCTCCTTGGGCTCCTATGCTTACTGCTTCCCTCCTGGGGGAGGGGTCAAATGCAGAAGACAAATTTTGTTGTGACATGCAATTGTTATTATTAATGATACCACATATAGCAAATACATAGCGGTGATAATGTCAGTGTGGTTCATTTTTTTTCCACCCATGTTCTGTTAATTATGAACATGGCCAGTTGGGTTTCCTCAAAAGAACAAATGTGTCTGAAAGCATAATTAAGCTTATGGAACTAAAATGTAAATTTCAGTATGATTTTGTGATAATGTTTACGGAATACAATACATGCACTTCAAACTGAGCAGACCCAAGGGAGGTAGTGAGCTACAGAAACATTAAACCATAAACCATCTGTTCTGTCCTGGACTTACGGTCCGTCATGCAGTCTGAGTCAGTCACCCATTAGTATAGAGGTTCAGGACAGTTTCTCATGCAGCATTGTTAGTTTGTGCTCCCTGGTATTGGCAATTATCAGACTATAATGCTAATAGTCCGACTGATTGATAGCACACAATCTACCCACCATCAGTAGCAATGGTGACTGGGTGGGACAAAAATGCATGAGTCTGCAGGTGGTGAAGAGATCTCGTGACACTGCTGGGGTGTGACGAGCTGGTTCGTTAGGTGGTGGTGAGCTATCTTACCATGGATGAAATCCTCTGCCACACACACACACAAAACTGTATAGGATGATTCTTTTATGACTGCAGTCTCTTTTTAACTGCCCACACACATACACACACACACACACACACACACACACACACACACACACACACACACACACACACACACACAAAACTGTATAGGATGATTATTTTATGACAGCAGTCTCTTTTTATCTGCCCTTAATTTGTCTTCATGTATTTGCAAGTTTATTTTTATTTGTAGTGAGTAATTAACACATAAAAACACATTTCTGAGAGGTTGGCCATCATTCTTTTTTTCTAAAGGAATTTGTTAAACAAAAACAACAACCAAGGAGAGGAGTACTTCCAGATACAGTACCCAAGGCTATTTTGAGAAGCAGAGGCTTCTTAGCTTGTCTCTATTTTAGCAACAGGAAATTACAATGATCACAATTAAATAACTAAAAATGACTGTGTGTAATCTTTAGACAGGGACCCCCCTGTGGTGACTCCTGCATTCCTTCACCTAATTTCTGGGCAATGGCTGATTATGGCAGTAATTGCTAGTGTTCGTGAATTACCTTATTGACAGAGTATTTCAGGAAAGTTTTAAACATGGGTTTTCAACCGAACCTGCTATCAGCAGCACTGAATCTGTAGAAGTCTGGTGGCCACTCTAATTGCAGTTGGCAATGATCAAGGCAACATCTCTTGCTTGGCTTTCTGTTCAACCGTATAGCTGTTTAATACATGAGAGTGGAAAAATCTGTGCTGCAGACTGGCAGGCTGTCGAAGCTGAATACAGGTGATCCTCTGGTTCACTCTAAACTGTTAGCAGACCACAGCTACAAGAAAGGGCAGCAGAATGGAACTGGGGAGACAAGTCCTCCACTGAAGGAGAATCCTGACTGGTACTGACCTGTAAACAGTGGAGGTTGTGCGCTACAGGGCTGGATAGCACCTTTAGCAGTTCTCTGTGTCACTGGCATTGTCTATAGGAGGATACAGGGGTCAGGGGTCAGAGAGCTGCAATAGCAGTGCTGTCAGTGGGGTCACAAGTCACAACCTGGTCAGTGTCAAGTGGCATGCCCTGTGTGTGTGTGTGTGTGTGTGTGTGTGTGTGTGTGTATGTTTCAGTGTGGCTACATGTTGACAGTTCTGCTAGAATCAGCAGTCCTGGTGGTCCAAACTGGTGATGTGGGCTGAGGTAGGAGGGTAGGTTGGGTCATAAACACTGGGTCAGATGGACCTACCTGAGGATCCAAGTCTGGAGCTGCCATTTTCCAAAGTCTAGGGAATTCCACAATTGACTGGCTGCTACATGCACTCTATTTCAGGAAGTGTCCCCTCCCCTTCACACCCCCCTTTCTCCCGATTAACCACATGTTCTCTGGGATTTTTTTTTTTCAGAACATTTACTGTAAGTCACTCATGCTTAAACAGTAAAAGAAAAAGATCACACCGAGACTGGTCTGGAGTGTGAGTTTAATTGAGTTATACAACACAGGCAGTGAGCAACAAAAGGCTCGTCATTTATCATAAATATTTCACAAGCAACAGGTCAGAAATACATCATTCATCCTAAAGGAAAAACAAACCAGCAATAATTGCTCAAAGCTCACATACCAGGCAGTTAGAGTTCAACAAAAGGCATGTAGGTTTCCACTATTAGTCCCAGCTCGTGGGACATCTCAGCATCGATACACACTGTGATTGCCTGCTTCACAGAGACCATCAAACCTATTGTGAAAATTGCCCTGATCAATAGCATACCTGACCTGCTCATGGGTTTTAATAAGTGTGTGTGTGTGTGTGTGTGTGTGTGTGTGTGGCGGGGGGGTTGTATGGAATAGCAGTACATGAGCCAGTGTGGCTTACAGCTTCACATGACTTGTGACTCAATGTGTCAGGGAGTAAAGAAGGAGAACTCTGGTGATGTTACAGTCACAGAGCAGTACACATGGAGCTCTCCCCAGGGTGACTTCTTTACAGGTGACTTCTTCCTAATCAAGGTGTGACCGACCTGCCTGCTGTTAAAGGGCTATAAAATCTCCAAACAAAACCATTTGAAGCAGAAGTAAAGCGAATCATTTGCATCTTCTCTCACTATTGGACATTTTTAGCAATGTGAAAGAAAAGCCATACAGTCTCACTTGACAGGTGGGCAGCTGAACGGCAGCTCTGCTTTTTTTTTACCTTTCACATCTCAGACCTTATCTGTCGTGACAAAGCAAATGAAATGGCCTGACTGCTGAATGAGTTTATGTCAAAACACATGAACTCAGAGACAAAAATACAGCACAAGTCTAGTGAATATAAAAAGAACAATTCTAAGAACCTAGAAACTTCTTGTTCTGTCAGGCTGGCTGCGGTAAGGGGGCACATCCAGCTTACACAGTGGCCCAAACCAGCCAGGGGGAAATTCCAGTAGGTCAGAACCACAGGGGAAAGCGGGTTACAAATGATGTCTGGGCAGAGGGAAGCCGAGCATGCTATAATTGTAGTCACCTTGTCCCAAAATGTTTACACTTAGACTCCATTCAAGACGTACACAAGTTAAGCAGTAATCAGGCACAATGTCTCAAATAAAAAATCTAAATATGGAAATGAACGGGGGGGGGGACAACATCCCTTGTGATTAACGCTCAACATGGAAGTATTCATTTTGTACTCAATTATAACTCAGCCGGCTCATCCGCCTATTATGCTGCTAATGACAGATTTCTCCAGCGAGGTCTCGCACGGCGCTCAAAGATCACCTACAACATCGATGCCAGTGCAAATGTGTCCTCATTAAAAGCCAGTCAAGGGTAAAACTGCACATGCCCAGTCATTACAGAGCGCTGCTCAACTTGGTTTGGGCCCGTGGTAGCCACATGAATCTGCGTGTTTCGCTGCCGCCTCCGTTTGTCTTCAAGCGATCTCCTGCTATCTGGACCAAACAGGTTCCAGCCCAGGTCTGCAGGAGCTGTTCATGCAAACGGCCAAATGCCGTGAGTCCACAGAGGCAGCTGGATCTGGACCACCTTTCCTTTTTAACCCACCTTTCACAGGAAAAGCACAAAGTCTCTGTCACCTGCATTTTCTTTGGTGCATGAACGTTCGCTGAACAATAAGCTGTAGGCCAAAAATACGCCCTGTTTTAACTCAGGACCTCATGTGTCTTGCAGTAATCCACTAAAATGGAAGAGTGAAGCGCATCATTTGTTGGCATGCAAATCCTGGGTTATTTAGTTGGAGTATCTCACAAGTGATTATCTTAGTGTTTTACCCTGCTGCCGTCATACTGCAATCACAATTACATTAATGTGTATCGGTTGAAATTAATGGAAGCAATTTAGGTTGAGTAATTCAGTCTCGGGTTTAACAGTTGAAGCTGTGTGATCTCAGTTGTACTTCTGCTGTTACTGGTGGTCACGTGTGACAGTGGCATGGGTAGGGAACACATCACCTTCTCTTACATGACAGGGAAACATCATTGGTTTGGCCAGTCAACAAATGTTCAGGGTTCACCGCCTTCCATACACTTGAAATAAATTTAAAATGCAAAATGTTCTTGCATATCCTTGTAGGGCCATTATTAAGCATTCATTACAGCTGTTTAAACACCATGCAGTTAAATGACCCATGACATAGAGAAATATGCAGGTTTGCCCCTCAGAATATGGTAAGACCATCTGTACTTCAGCAATTAAAGACCAGTCATAAGCCACAGTAAAGACTGGCAAGGGTGACTGGGACAAGGTTCCCAGAGCCAGTCCCAGCAGCAAAAGAGACAGGGACAGAATGGACCGATTCACTTCGGAGTTATGTTTTCATCTATGGGCAGCTGGATCGGAATGGAGCCCTTAGCATTTGTGCCAAAAATACTCCAAACGGAATGGGCCTCCGGGTGACTCATCATGACTAATTAGCATGAAACGGTCTGCCACCCTCATGGTCCAAACTCCCCCAGGCTCTCTTGTAACTGGGCCCAAAACAACCCACCTTGAAAGCGTACGAATGTGTCACACTTGGAACCAGACGCAAAGCCCTGGATCCACATTACAAAAACCTTCCAGAGGAACGGGGAACTGAGGAGAACATGTTGTCAAACATTCGCTCCAACCTGCTTATATTTGCTGTATTTTCCAGAGCAAAATTGAAAAGGGCTGAGAAGAAGCGTCAGAATAAAATCGCCACTTTTCGTGCTATTTTTCTGGGCTCCAGATGACAGAAGGCTGCCCTCCGTCTAACAAGCCTTCTGCCTGGAAATGCCAGAGGCGCAACAGTAAATCGAAGGCTTGACTCCATCAACAGTGCAAAACGTGGACCGCTACCCGTTTAACACGGCCTATTGCCTCACCAAACAGAACAGTTTGTGTACATGATACCACAGCTGCTACAGGGTAACTATGCACCTTCAACAGCTACAGAGGGGAGTCCCTGTTTAGGCCAATCCAACACAACGTCCTGTAGTGATTAAAGACGAGAAATACACTTTTATGTACTTCAACACATATATAAGATTAAACATGTTACTAGGGTCTGTAATATATTTAGGGAAAGTGAACATAATGTTGATTGTATTATTCATCATCTTAACTGCTTATTCCTGGTGAGGGTTGCAGGGAAACCTGGAGCCCATCCCAGAGCACATGGGGCACAGGACAGGGCACCAACCCACCACAGGGCACACACACACACACACAACAGGCAATTTGGACACACCAATCAACCTAACCTGCATGTCTTTGGACTGTGGGAGGAAACCGGAGCACCCGGAGAAAACGCACCAAGCACAGGGAGAACATGCAAACTCCACGCACACAGACTCAAGGCGGGAATTGAACCCCAGGCCTAGAGGTGCGCGG
The DNA here is from genome assembly GCA_025773905.1 of Chitala chitala. Taxonomy (NCBI): domain Eukaryota; kingdom Metazoa; phylum Chordata; class Actinopteri; order Osteoglossiformes; family Notopteridae; genus Chitala; species Chitala chitala. Next base: position 914,140 of record JABJVR010000068.1, read on the forward strand.
CGACAGTGCTAACCAACACGCCACCGTCCCACCTTGATCATATTACCCATTTTTATTTGTAGCGCCCACCTCCTGTCATGAATTTAGTGTTTGACTGATACAGTGCAGTTGATATGGTAACAGTAGCTCTGCTTTCCTATGTAAATACAGTGAAACAACAAAAAAATTAAGTTAAGAAAACAGAAACGGATGTACCGTCTCCATACAGTGCTTTACAGTGCAACAGTTTTTATGGGGAAACATACTCTGTGCAAAGATAAATTTACTGTACGTTGTTCACAAAATTTCACGGACAACAGCAAGAGTTTCAGGTATTCTACGTATTTTAGGGTCCATTTCTCATAACCCATCACTGCCTACGAGACGTCATTAAAATCAAAGAAAAATTTTCTAACTCGTTGTTTGGAAGAAAATACTGGATTGTGACATTAACTGAAGAAAGATGCAGACGCTTAAGAACACTGTGGGCTCAGCTGCTTGAAGGCTAGTAATAAGTGTGAATGATTTCACTGCCCTTCACAGCTGTACAGAAGAGAAAAAACCAAACCTAGGAAGAACAGCAGCGAAGTAGGAGGCAGGGAGTTATGGCAACATCATCAAAGTTTCAACCAGCAGACCAAGGTATAGTCTTTTTGAACACTCCCCTCACCCTTTCAGGTTGTGCTTTGTCCACTCTGGCTTTCCTATGCTGCCCGAATGTCCTGTCAGCTCATGCTCAAAGCAGAGCCTTCAGTAATGCAGTCATTGAGATCTGTCGTCTGAAAAATTAAAACGAACAAGCAACCGAAGTGAGATTGAGAGACAGAGAAACCACAGAAAGAGAGAGGTTAGCATTTTATTTTTCCAAAGTGAAAAATAACAGCGGACGGAGTGAGTGCTTGAAGGTTCCAGTGACTGCTCTGCCCTAGCAGAAATGGGCGTCTGCAGATGAGGACATCATGCCGCAAGCAACGCGTGCCTTGCTTCAAGCATCTCGGGGGCAAACAGCTATTAAGTCAGCCAGCCGCTGCAGACATTTTTTCGGTGAAGTCATTAAACCCACGTGCGGCTCTCTGTCTGTGGTCACCGGGGGTCGCGATCTTCTGTCTTTGCCTGAATAAATCATAAAGTTTGCTGGGACCACACAAGAAGTGGTGGATGTAGGACACAAGCGTGGCCCTGGGACTTGTTATTTTACTGAGAAGAAAACTCCAGAGGAGAGAGAGGAAGATGAAGGTGAGAGAGAGAGAGACAGGGAGATAAAAAAAACTTAAAAACAAAATGGAAATGGTCATAAAAAATATATATATATTATAATAGGCCACCACGTCACCATATATGTATATAGCTCAATGGGTACAACATCAGGCTGGGATGCAGAAGTCTCATGGCTCAAATCCCAGCTCAGCTACCAGCTGCGTCCCTGAGTAAGACACCCTACACTAGCTCATTGTAGCATGTATGTCAATTGTTGTAAGATGCTTTGGATTAAAGCATCTGCTAAATGAATAAATTTATATACACAGACACACATAAAAAAGCACTTTTGCTGGTGATGAGAGGATGGACTGATGGATGGGAAGTTGGATAAATGGATGGACAGAAGAGGTTTTATATTGGTCATAGGAGCCGGGGAAGAAAGCAGACCCAGTGCCAGTAGAGCGACAGGCGGTACACCAACGTGTGTGGTAAGAGACAACCCGTTGTTATCCCCGACCTTCTCCTCCAGCAGACAGTTTAGAGACATCCTGTGCGATAGCGTGGCACCCTGGGGCCCATGGAGGAAGCCAAAGTGGCAAAGTGTCTGCTTTCTGAATCCAAACGAAGTTCCTCCTCCTGTTAGGAAGATACCACCACAGGCTCTTTGGGACTGGCAAGCGATTCACTTTCCCATTAGCCAGGAAGCTAGATAAGAAACACCATTGGAATGCTGTGATTACGCACATGCAGGGAAAATCAAATAGACCATTAGACAATTTTCATTGTGTCTCTCAGGCTGATTCGGTGCATGTTTGAACACCAACAATTTCAGCAGAAAAGAAAAGGCCATCAAAGGCACCTAACAGAAGAAGGCCATGTTTTTTTTCACTATTAAAATTGTATTCAACAGATTCTTCAGGAAAATTAACAATTCCATGCTTAATTCAGCATATGATTTATCAAACCATCTGAAAGATCAGATTAGAGCATAATACTGTATATTTAGGAGTACAGATTTATCATGACCAACTGCTCTTGTGTTAAAATACACACTTTTAGGAGTCAGATATTAAAGTTGAGATGGAGTTTCCATAGACACTCATTTTATTAACTGCAGTCAGTTTGGGTTTTAGAAAATATGATTTGAAGTGTATATTAAATGCTTGCTATTGAAAATGATCAATATTTAATACTCAATATCAACAAGAATCAGTTTGATTAATTTAGATCTGCTTTAACCAGAGGAAGTCATGTGAGAATTATGTGGATTATCCTTCCTTTCTCAAGACAGCCCTCTAATAAAATTTAATTTATTTGGTTTTTAAACTTTTAATTGTGATTTTTACATCAATTCAGCCATTAGGTTACAATAATGCAACCCCCTGATTCTACTAAAAAACATATTAAACATGTTTCACACAGTCATGTGGTCTCATGAGATCATCCCTTAATGAAATAAATCTCACTTTCCACCTCTGTGAAATAGTACTAGAAAGGTATCTGTTCAGCAATGGTCTTGCCCAGACCACAGGAAACACACCAACAGTACCTGAAGTCCTGAAAATGGATCAAAGTCTTAGAGCGAAGTAATCCTCCATCTCTGAGATGGAAGATCCCATGTCTGTTTCTCTCACCTCTCTGGCCTGCTTCTGGGGTCACCTGACCAGGGTCTCGTCACCGAGAGGACCAGGCCCGGTCACGCAGGTGATGGGTGAGTGTAACATTACCTACTGTGGCCGATCTCTATAGCTGACTCCCTGCTATAGTCCATTCATATTACAGCTGTGTGCCACTCTGCACTTAGTCAGCCTCATCCCGTAACTCTAAAATGGCCACTTAATTGGCATAGACTCCACCAACAGGTAAATGATGTGGTTGAAGTGTCATTTTAAACACCGCTCTTTGTAGCATCCTGTGACTGTTTTTGGATCTTGTAAATGACATTTTCCATATTGTGTTTGCACATCTGCCAAGTGTTTCTTTAATGAGCAGGTGGAACACTCTGTTTTGTAAGGAGAGGCACCAGTTCACACCCAATGCCCTAATAGCTGGCGTGGCTGAGGTCCACCAACTTCTGGGGCTCCATCTGTATATTGGGCTGCACTTCCGGCAGATGGACCCTGACAGCTCTGGAGGTCGCTGGCTGCTCTCGTGCACAAATCGGTCTTTATGCCCCTGTTTATTATGCTCCCCAGTAAGTCATGGCCTGCACCCCTCTGCAGAGTGCCCATATGTCAAAATCTTACTGGTGGTTCCAAACAAGAGATAGGGTGCACTGAACCTACCATGTAAACTTTATACAACACATTCAGCGGAACTGTAATTATTTACAAAACCAACGCATGAGAAATTTCTTGCCCTTTTTTCACCAAAATAACAAAACAAGTCCAAAGCAGGAATTGCTCAGCATCGCTCATCTCTTTGAAGCTGACAAGTAATGCAATGAAAATGTAACAAAAATTGTCATGCTTCTCAGTATTTAGGCCTTGATCGCGCTCCATTTTTTGTGTTGGTCAACAGCAGCTGTTGAAAGATTATCTCCGTTCCGCAACAGCACAGGCTGTCCCAGGACGCTGACTGTCAGCCTCGTTTGTGTCAGTGCTCTGCCTCAGCGCCTCAATGGTTCGATGAGAACGTCTGGAAAATTAGATCCACCTTTCCACTGCGCAGGCGTGGCACGGGGGCAGTTTGTTTGTAAGCACCCTTACAATGCCCGACCTGTGTTTCAGCCGTGCCCCAATGGACCACCCACTTAGGGGGACATAAGGGGGGATAACCTCTTTGGGTGGGCAGTGCGACCTTGAGCAGAACATTCCAGGCGACTGAGAGACTCTTGAGGAAACACTCGGGCCATCAGACAGAACTATCACACATGGAGGGATCCAGGAGGGGACAGGACATCATTGTGGTTGCTCAAGTTGACAAATACATAGGAACTGTGTATTTGTATAATTGAAATTCTGGTACAAAACAAATTTCATGACATGTCACAAATACTCAGTAGTAGTTTTCATTGAAAGTACATGTTCCTATAGCGGTGACAGAATGACGAGCACATTTCTTACATTTTCTGGTGGGAAGATGGTTTTAAAAAAAACATGTAGACTAATGGGCTTGTATTTTCAGCAGGGCTCTGAGATAAAGCCCTTCATCTTGTGGAAGAACAGGCGAGGTTGTTGTAACTGCACGATCCCCATGTCAAGGCGTTAATCCAAAGGGCAAAGCTAGGGGAAAGCTGTTCTATGGAAAAGCCTGCTCTCAAGGCTGCGACAGTGCAGGCCCAGTTCCAGAGCCTCTGGAGAGATAATTAAGACGGTGATAAGTAGCTTGTTCGTTGGATGGGTGGGGAGGGGTGGGAGGGGGGGTTCTGATGGATGGGGTGCAGGCGAGTGAGTTTACATCTCGTTCCCACCACGCCACTCCACTGGGCCCTGAGCCACAGAGCGGTTAGCTCTGGTGTCCCACAGCAACATCCCATCCTCCGCATGCAGGCCCTCAGCGCTGCGCTCTGTGGAGGGCACCGATCCCGAGCTGCTGGATGCCTAAATTAGGAAGACAGCAGAACTGCGAGAGGAAACATAGCTGGCAAAACGTCCTTTTTTTTCGTCATCTGGCTCACGGTACCCGGTTGCATTTCCTCGAAACGCAGCCCCCGGCGTTGTAAAAGCGAGCAGATATGTGTGACTACGTGTGCGCGCGTCTGTGTGTGACGCACGTGTTCGGCAAAAAAATGTGTAAACAGAATAAAACAGTTCAGGACTATTATCTGTGTCCAAATAAACAGAGGCATGTGGGCCTGTGGAACACACACAGGCCCACACATTCATTAGGGCCTCTGGCTGTTCTTTCACAGCGCACACAAACACACACTCACACACGCATACACAAATCCGACCTACCATGCTGCTGGTCCGCCAATTATAAAATCAAACAGACGCCCTGACCCCTGGCATCACGGGTGGTAAATTTCCACCTGGACACCGTTCTTACGCTGTTCTTTATGATCAGGCCTCTGTCCCTGACGATGGATGAATCAGGCTTCGGAGCTACGACCGGTTCTGTTGCACGGACTAACGCTCGGGGTGTCTTGCATGGGTCATTAACACACTGGTTAGAAATGCTTCTGCCAGGCCCGAGGTCCAACGAGGGGCTCAGGGTCTGCTTCAGTGCCAGGAAGAGCAGAGCCCTCTGGTTGTTGCTGTAGAACTTTCAGAACATTGCTGAATGTCTTAGTCCCTGTGCACATCTGCAGCCCCTTGACATCAGGCAGCGCTAAGCGGCATCTGCCCTACTTGACAGCAGATGGGAATGCATACTTAGGCCAAGATTAATTTAAGCAGAGTGTTCTTATTTAATAATTTGTTATGACTCCTCTCCTTCTGTGTCTCCTCACGAAACAAAACAACACGCATTTCATGTGAACTGGTGACTTTGCGTTGGCTTTAGCGTGTAACTGTCTGACGGAATGTGTGTGCACACTAGGGTCCTCTGATGGACTTGTGCTCCAAACAGACCAGATCAATCCACAACCATTTTTTCCAGTCTACATTTTTCCACTCAATCAAAATAGATGCATATGTTCCCTGTAGTTCTACGCTCAGGTTCAGGTAGGTACACCGGCGATTCAGTGGTAGAGGTCTGCCCACCTCAAAATAAGACCTTCAGCTGTAAGCATACATTACAAATAGCTCAAAAATATATGCAGTGGGACAGGGTCAGATAAACAACCCTGAACAACATGCATCATCTCTGACAAGCATGTTTTGAAGGGCTTTAACGCTGAAAACACCATTATCATTTTCGGATGCTGTGAAAGGCTGATGGTTGAAAATTAATCAACCCTATCACAAAGGCCCTTGGGTATGCCTTAGCCACTCCTTAAGACTCAAATTAGATGAATCAACACTTGACCAAAAGTGAATTTTGGCCTTCCAAATGCTGCAAAACAGGATTTAGACTGGTCAGCTGCTCCAGTCGTTTTTAAAAGCATAAACTGCATTGATTTGTAAGGTTGCCTCTAATTTAATTAGTCTAAATGCACAATAAATATATATCACTGTGCATCAAATACATTTTGGGAAGCACTCGAGAGGGAAGACAACATATTTTTTTCTCCAGTGTGGACAATATTGAGAAAACGTGAGACGGAAGCTAATTTGCGATAATGGTTTTTTATGGGCGACTGAAAGGCAATATTGTTAATGATTAATTTACTTGTAAAGTTCAGTCGCTAATGTGTGGCACAGATACTCATATGCACCCATTCATCTATCCACAGAACATCTACTTTGCCTGAACCAACTAACAGGCTTAGATTGTGCAGCAGACAAGCTTCTGTGAAAGATCACATTAATCTTTAATTGCAGGCCCTAAATTCTGCCAAGGTGAAAACCACCAGGGAAGTTAACTCTACAGCTTCTTTTAACTTGTATGAAGGATGAAAAATATTTTCTTTCATTTGTGCATGGGAACTCAAACTGTGATGTGTGCACGACCTTGCTAGACCCATCTCAATATGCACTTGCAGTCGGAGAGCTGCGCTCACAGAACCTGCCGGCTCTGCACTCAGCATTTTCACAGGTGCGTTGTTGCCACTTCTTCATTGCTGCCAGTTCAGATTCTCACTCATGTTTATGGATTTAACAAGTCCTGCTTGGGTCTCAGCCACCTTCTCAAATGCATCTCATCCACAAGTTAGGGGAACTTGGAATCCCTGATTCCATTGGGTGGGTGTAAAACCATGCAGACGGGGGGCTGCGTGGACACAGTTCAGTGCTGCTACTTCAGCTGCCCAATGCACCTAAACCACTTACTCTTCTGCAGAGAAGTGGCGTTACATTGTCCTGATGTGTGGGAACCAGGGTAAATATGACAGGAAACTATAAGACCCCTCATGTTCAGCTGACAAAACAGTTAATATTGCAAAGTTACTTAAGAGTGTTTTGCTGCAGCTCATAGGTGTGCCATACAACATTGCACATTGTATGTGGTATGTCTGGTTAGAGCTGCTTTTTGACACAAACCCTGGCCCTTCCGAAAAGCAAGGAAACCTCAAGTGAGATATTACCGAGCTGTTTGCCTAGGGCAGAACAGGCACTGTAATGCTTTAGCCCTGCAATATCTTAGCCAGAATAATGAAGCTGTCATCATTATTGTTCATGCAAGTATCATCAAAATCAAAACTCACAATGGTTTTGTGTGTTGAAAAAGAAAGTTTTTTGGAAGAAAACAACATATTGGACTTTTTAACATCTCACCCACTTCTGCATGTCTTCTTGGGCAGCTAAAATTGGGGGAGAGAAACATCCAGTGATTTCTTTAACTGTGTGTAAATGTCTTAGCGCCAGAAACGGCGTGTGCAGGAGACATATTCCTGCTACAGGGATTACAAATGCACATGTGGTACTTGCGTAGACCGCAACTGGTGGCTAGCAAGCGCTGAGAAAGATGTTTGGTCTTTTCCAAGAAGCGATAATGGCTGTGTTGCCCCCTCCTGTTTTATCCTGACCACCTCAGGAGTTGCACGTACTGCCTGTTCTGCAGCATGATAAACGTGGCTATCCTGGCGAGCCACGCTGCTGACAGAAAGCGTACTGTGCATGGTGCCGGCCAGCCAGGGAGGTCCTTTATCGCGGCCTTCGTACATCTTAAGTCAATACAATCGGTCCTCGGCTCTTGGTGGTCTGTTCTTCCACTATCAGCATCTGGAGCGGAGCGCAGGGGAGGCCAAGGCCCAAACCAGGCCATATCTTTGCAATTAGCTCCAGATAAACTTGGGGTTTTCATTGTCCTGATTTGGTATTCCGCTCCATAAATTATTTATGAAGTTTCCCACAGGAACGTGGGTCCAGCCAGCCACTGTCCATGCTAATTGGCTCTAGTGGAAGGTTTGCATTGTCTTACTTGTTCTTAGGGACAGCTGTGAAAGGACGGCAAAGCAAGACTGTGGATCTGTGTGTGTGTGTGTGTGTGTGTGTGTGTGTGTGTGTGTGTGTGTTGTGTGTGCGTGCACATACGTACATGTACATAGGGGTATGTATGTGCATGAATGTATATGTGAACATGTGGATATATTTGTCACTATGCTGGCATGTTGTTTGTGAGTGTATGTGTGTAGAAGTGTGTCCATGTATGGGCATGCTAGTTGATGTGCGGACATGCATGCTTGCGTATGTGCGTGCATGCGCGCATGGTGTGTGTGTGGAGGAGGGGCAGAATACGTGTACATCACTTTGATTTAGCCCCGTGCTCCTTTACATGGTGGGCAAAGAGGGAAATCTGGCAATCACAGAGCAGAGGGATAGTCAACACTGACACCAAATTCAGTATAATCAGAACATAAATAACAGGATCACTGACCGCCATACAGTAGCACAGACACGTTTCTTTAAAGATTAATTTATGAGCCTGATCAAGCCTGGAGCTCATTTATAGTACAATGCAAAAGAGCAAATTTGTCTCCTTTAAAAATGTTGTCCATGTACCAGGGGTGAAAATACGGCTTGAAATGCATACAGTGCAGATACAAACTGCACATTCATGTTTATTCAAACCTACGTACATGCTGCACATAAATATCCTCAGTGTTCCTGTGTTTCCTGTTACAATAACCACATCCTCATACCAGCTCTCACTCACACCGATATGCTCACCATGAAAAGAAAAATAAGCATTTTGCAACCCAAAAATGTCTTAGGCCTGCACTACAAGTATAGTACTCCTGCGGGGATGCTAAACTATGGAGGTGCAGGAACAATGCATATCACCACACTGTGCTCTTTACTAGTCTGTTCCCAGACCTTGCCAGTCATTTGCTCGGAGCCGTCTCTGCAAACTCAGAGCACTGGTGAGTGGAAAGATCCTTAGACAATATGCTGCCCCGACACCGGCCAGCGGTTCCTGAGCTGCAAACCTGCACTCACGTCCATTGAAGGAAAAAGCAAAAGGAAAGGCAGACCAAGCTCACTGTCCGCGTGTCACTGACTCGCAGTTCTTGCCCCAATGTCCCGGTCATCTCTGGAGGCCGGGGAGAGTCACTGTTACGCAGCAACGTAGCTGCTGCCTCTGTAAACTGGCATCAGGAGACTTGCACCCTCCGCACGTATGTCTTCTGACACCCAGTGGCAGTGTCACAAACAGCCCCTAGACCTCTGTTAGAGACTGTCAAGAAAAATTTGAATATTGTTTTCGTTTAAAAAAAAATTACACATACACAATAGGCACCTCAATGAAATCACCAATGCCGTTATAATAAATCTAAGTATTTGTGAACAAATGAGATATATGTTAAATTAGGTATAGGAAGTATGGAAATGCTGACTGGACATTAACTGAAGATCAGAAACCATACAAACAATTTACAGTTTTTACACTGGGATTTAATTGATATTTAAGTACAAGAGTATTACATTCATAATATCATCCAGAGGATTTAAAATGAACACAGGAATAACGTGATGTTTTTCACCTGTTTTGATAACAAGACAAAGATGAAATGAAGTAGTGTTCAAATTACTTTAAAATTATGATTCATGAAACTGAAGTCCAGTCCTGTTCACTATGTAAGGACTGATATTTGTTCCTCAGGTAAAGATACACTCTAGAGGCCTTGGAATAGTGAAGCCTTGATGCAGAATGGCAGCATCCAACTCCATGCCTTGTCAGTCAGTTTCTATACCCCTTCATCCTGTTAAGGATCACAGGGAAGCCTTGAGCCCATCCCAGAGCACAGGGCAGGGGCCACCCAGGGCAGGGCACCAACCCACCACAGGGCACACACAACGGGCAATTTGGACACACTGATCAACCTGCATCTCTTGGACTGTGGGAGGAAACCCACAAAGCACAGGGAGAACATGCAAACTCTACACACAGACCTAAGGCGGGAATCAAACCCCAGAGCTAGCGGTGCAAGGCAACAGTACTAACCACCACGCCACCAAACCGCCTCCTTGCCTTGTCAACAAAATAAAAATAATCGTATTAAAAGCACTCCATCTTAAGTCACCTGATATGAATGAGATGATTTTACAGCATGCTCGCCCACCCCAGGCAGAAATCACAAACTATTCAATACCTGACACAAAAAGCATGCCCCCCTCACCCCACCCACCTTTGGAGAGTTTGTGTGGTCTCCTGTGTGCCTGTTATACTCCCTTAATGAGAAGAACGGTAACATTACATGCCTTCTCCCTAAGCAGCACGCCAGGGAGCCAAAGGGGGCCCTCTCCAGCAAAAGCCTAGCTGGTGCGAGGGATGGGGAAGGGGGGGGAACAGAAGTACAACAGATGGGTGGGAGACGGAGCGGCGCGAAGAGAATCGGCACAGACCACCAGCATTGCTGCTCGTGACAGACCACTCCCGTAATCCCGTCAGCCGCTCACCCCTTAACTGTAACCACTATGGCGCAAGCAAACGTTTGTGCAACATAAACACAAACATTTTTTTCTCTTTTTTTTTCGTAATGTTGTCGTACCTGGTGGGAAATTTTTTACAAATAATTTAATCTGAGAAAAACATCTGTCAGTTTATGTTCCCCAAGGACATGGAGGCATGGAAATGTTTATCGCAAGAATGCGATTGAAATCAGATGTCCGACAGGGGTAGCTCTGCAAGGGACCCACCTAGTCCTCTTGTCTGAAAATGATCAATAATTTGATTTCCTCTCCAAATTTTCCCTGGTAAACGTGGGGAAACAGAACAATGGGACTGACCTTTTAGTGTGTACTTAAGAGTGTGCGTCTGACCCACAGGTCACACGGGAGCCCTGAAGACCTGGCCTCTTCTACTGAGCAGAGATAAGAGGCCAGCCGTGCATCTTTATCACAGAGATCGCTGCAGCCCAGTGGGCACAGCGATTTGTCTCCTCGCCTCAACCTGCGCTGCCCTCCGTTATTAGAAGGTGGCCTCCAGGACAGGGCTATGTGGAATGGGGGATCAAGTGTCATGTAAACAATGTGGAGACCCCTCTGTCTGTCTGCCTTGTGCAACACTGCACTCCCTTTGCTATCTCTGCTATCTACCCCCACACCCCAAAGTGCAACAGCCTCTGTGTCTCGTGCCACAGAGGGGGAGTCCTGGGTGGCTTCAGTTACTTACTCGGTGTGTGTACTTTAGCTGGGGCCTGAGGACATGTGGGTGCGGTGGGGAAATAAAGGGGAAGGCAGTGTGGTCTAATGGTTCAGAGCCAGTGATTTAGAGGCTGTTGATCCCAGGCAGGGAGCCCAGGGCAGCCACTGACTCACTGGATGACTCGGGGCACGTCACCGCACTTAAAATGTCCTTGTGTGCAAGACCCACTGAAGTGGCACAGGGGCATGCATTACTGGAAATTGCTACTGGAATCAGATTCCCTCTCTCTCTCTTTCTCTCTCTCTCTCTCTCTCTCTGTCTCTCTCACTCTTTCTCTGTCTCTTTGCCCCAAAGCTTTCGCAGCAGATGGCCGTGCCTCATTAAACTGTCGTAGCTATAAATTACACTCCATGCACTTTTTCATTCTCATCAGGTAGATATAACTAATAGTTAGAGTCAGACATGACTGGAAGTTTTCATGTGGAAGCTGTGGGGTAAGGAGTGAGTATGAAATGGACTGAGCGTGGCCAGTATGGAGCTGGACGAGAGCGGGAGATTTATGTTTTACTACTTGCAGAGATCATCCACAGTCCTCGGGATGTGAGCTACATTTGACTCTGTGCTCATCAAACAGACTGTTGCAAAGTTTGTAATCCACAAATAAAAATGCAGCAAGTGTGACATTTGAGCAGAAAAAATTGACCTGGTCTCTGTCAAAATGAATGTGTGAATTAGAAGGCAACTATTTAACTGGGAAGAAATGCTGTGAGGAAATTTAATTTGGCCAGGTGATCACATGGCAAGCATCCTTTCCTTGGCTTTTAGCTCCGATGCTCTGGGGTTAATTCCACTTGAAGTCCTCTTTTGAAGTGTTCTCTGTTTCACACCTGGTCAAACCTTTGTTCCATTGACTTTCTCTTCTGTTTTGTACTTACACCTAAAAGCAATCTGATCTCAGTCTTCACGCAGAGCCACCACCCACCCCCACCACAAAAGACTTACTCAGTGTAAAAAAGCTACCTTATTTCCTGGTCTCACTGTCAACACATCTTAAAAATGAGAAAACAAAAAAAAAGGGCTGCTGCATTTGAGACATCGTGAGGTCACCACACTTCCAATGCAACATGCTCACGAGCACCGAACGAAAGGAGGCCCTTTCTGGACAGCAGGCAATGTGCTGATCCGCATGTGTGGGGACAACAGCCAGCGGGGCCTCCAGTGAGGCCTAAGTGTTCAGGTCGCAGAGGTCTGCCGTGACAGCTCGGAACAGTCTGAGCTGATCCCAGCTGGACAGAGAGTGGAGAGTCGCCGCGGTGGGCGTGAATCACACCTGCGCAGCTTCAGAGTAACGAGCTGTGAGCAGCATGACTCAGGCTCCCAGAGGGTTGCCAGAAAAAGCCATACAAGACAGGGGTCATCTTTGCACCACATTATCCCACTGAACACAGCCTCCATCTGTGATGCAAGAGATGCGGATTGTTCCATTCACACACATAAAATTCCCTCCTTTGTGGCCAAACTGAAAATGTCAGCATTCAATACTCCAAGCTGCATTAAAGTTAAGCTTTTGATTCAGGGTAAACTACCCTGGGTTTGTACTGGTTTGCAAGGCGATGCGGGGTCAAGCTGTTTGCCTTTTGTCTCGGTAAAAGATAACATTTACACGAGGGCAGAATTATTGATCTGTGCATTAGCTGTACCTTTGCAACCACCAGACAGACTGCGCCACCAGCAGCGAAAACAGCAGCACATTGCATCCAATGCACGCATCTTCCACTCCCCACAGCTGTGTTCCACATGTGTAATGCGTTCGCTGATGCGGCAATGTTTTTCAGGGCCCAGGCCCACAGGGTCTACACAGCCATCCAGTGTGCACAGTCTTCCGGCACGGCAGCCACGTTTCTGTCCTAGCACTAAAACACATAGACAGCGTTAGAATGTCAGAAATTTCTCAGGTCTCAGATCTGGCGTGACCGCCCTGATTTCTAAAGAGCCGTTTCCAGAATTTGCCAGCAGCCAAATCAAGTTGGACCATGGCCACTCCAGATCGCCGTGGATACACAGGCTGCACTCTGCTCTGTGTTGGGCCCCCAAGGAAGAACAGGTGCTGCAATGTTAGCAATTTAAGGTTTCCACTGCATATCTGTACTTTCTGTTCTTTGAAGGTGGTCAACCTCCATCCCACTTGGGACTAAAATCTTACAATCTCTCTGAAGGCTTGAATAAAAGGAAACAGATTACACTGCTGCCTTATCAGCTTTCCATTGTCTTCTGTAGAGCAGAAAAACTACATTGTATAATAACATGATATAATAATACCACTGCTTTCAATTACATTTAAGGGAAACAAGTGAAACTGCCTCAGCAGATGCAGTCATCTGGTTGTAAATTAAGTCCATACTAACGGTTTCTGTATGAAGGCATTGAAAGTGAGGTAAAGGAACGTATGCTAACAATCACCCCAGTAGTGACAGTCAAATTTGTCTGTGTTGTGATAATATTGTATGTATTTTAACAGTGTCCTTAATACTTATCTCCATTAATACACTAAGTGTAATAATACATGTGAGCAAGCTTAGTGAATGGCCATATAAAAAAATTGACACTTAAAGTTAACAACTATGCTGATTCTGTACAATTCTGAGAATAAACGATTGTTTGCATTTTCGTGTATAAAGACGACTTTATGCAGCTCAGAATTCTTTCCATGAAAAGGTGTTAATTTTTTATGAGTAGCCTGTAGCAAGAAGAACAAAAGGAGAATTCTATGATAAAGTCAGAGCATATTTATAGGTGGTTTTTATTACCAGTTTCAGCGCTTAAATTTGTCAACAGAGGCACGATGCCCTACATTGACAGGTAATCCACCCCCGCCCCCACCGTGTGTACGACAGTGGGCAAAAGGCGCGTACTGGCTACTTCTGCGATACGTCACTGTGCTCGCTCTCTACTCGCGCGCTAGTTAAAAAGAAGGAGGAAAGAGCAAAAAGAAACATGTGAGCGATTTTGAAGACCCAGTGAGAGTGAAGTCAGTGCTACTTTTTTGACCTGACATACCAACCACTGTGCAGTAGCGGAATTTTACTTATGGAAAAAAGTTAACCTGACATCAAAACACTGTGCTTGTTTTATTTTAATATCAGAAGTTGTTTTTTGTTTCTGTGTCATTATAACCAGCACTTTTATTTATTTTTAAGTACTATTTTCCTTTAAAATATATTTAATGTAGATTTCTTTATTCATATATGTATATTCAACTAAATTATTACAATTACTGTTTACCTCTGAAACGTAACAAAAACTTATCATTTTATTTTTTCTTATAAATAAATATCCGCGTTTACCGATTTTTGTTTTTATTTTGCTAGAACATTTTTTAAAATAATGAAACACCTAAAATTTGTCCTGGTGCTGGCGATCGCGGTTAACGTTTGGGAATGTGGTGATGCAAAATTCGGTGAAAAGGGCGAAGTTAGTCCAAGGAGGAGGAGATGTTACGATGGAAGCCTACCGAAGCGCCTGAAAAAGAGAGAGAGGAAACTGTCAGTGGACAGCGGCAGCGGGGAGGTTTGTCACAGGCTGTACCCTCGAGTATCCTGCTGTCCCACCAGGAGAGCCGCTTATCAGATTCTTCACCGGAGAGACGCCAGGGTATGTCCGGCACGTCGCACTCTGTGCTGCTAGACGGGTCGTTTTGTAGCGCGCAGCGCTTTAGTGCGTAGATGTCTTCCTTGTGGATGTTGCATAGGAAATATCATAAAGTCTGTAATATGGGGATTCGGAAATAATTATAATATAGCCAAATGAGGGGAAAACGCAGTATAAATACGAGCCTTACTTTGTTCAAGTGGGAAATGCTTCTTGTGTGGGCACTGGATCGTCAAAAGATTCCCCAGTGTAAAACGCTGAAACAGTGTTGTAGACAGAAAAAAACGGCACTACAGGGGCAAAAAGACAGCATGGCCAGAGGTAGGGAATCGTTTCCTTGGCTGGAGCGTGCACGCAGCGTTCCAGCGTTACCATGGTTATGGTTCACTAACCTTTCATGTTAATGCTCAAGCAGCGCGAGCCGCAGCTTTAAAGGAACGATAACATGGTTTTAAAGTACAGTAGTCATTCCACGAAAGTTTTTGTAAGAGGCGCGATGCGAAGCGATTGACTATTCTACTCCATCATGCAACGGATATCAACACAGTATATGTACGCGTCTGCAAAAATACTAAATTAATGTTCTAAAATTAAGACTCCTCTGAAACTGGGTATTTCAACATTCGCTTTTTTCAAAAGGTTTATAATGGTGCTTGCAGACAGTTCAAAATTCTTGCACGTGAAATAACTGGTCAGAATGCGCACATTAAATCTCTGGTTTACTTACAATGTGAAAACGCTTTCTATAAGATACCCATGAGGATTTCTCTGTCTCTGAAAAAGTTTCAATTCCTGTCGCAATTATAAAACAAAAGCGGTTAGATTCACGTTTCGCGGAGTTCACGGTAGGATTCTCTCCTTTCTCATGTAAACAGGTTCGGCGAATCAACATATGTGAGTGGGTGGGAGCTCACTTTGTTTTGTGACAAAAAGCCATATTGCATCATTTAATTTGCTCAAGTCATGCAAATAGGCAAAAATCAATAGAACAAAAAGGGGTCGACTTATCCTCCTCCCTACAACAGCGCTGCCCACACACGGAGCCTTTTTGCTTATAGCAAAAGAATAACAACAACACCATTGTGTTTGTTAGCTTCGCTAATGGGTGTAGCTCCAGAACATCATTCTCCCTTAGTCTTCAGTTCTGACCACGGGGTAATGCCGTTCGGAGGTATTTGTTCGCAACCCAACCCCCTCTCGAACATACACCGATTCCCAGATGACAAAAGGGTTTTTTACACTAAAGGATTGCACCACAGGCATAGTTTCAGTCCTGCTTTGAGAAATGACTTGTTTATTTCCTTGCTGTTATCGCTCACATATTGTATTGAGACAATATTGTAAAGTGATATGGATGCGGAGAAGTTTATAATCACATTACATTCCGTCAGCCTATTTCACATGCTTGTTGAATGTCTGGCTCTTGGGCTTACTACGGCTCGCTTTTCTTTTACGCACAACTATGTAAGACGTAACGTGTTTAAATGCTTTGGTTGTTGATACGTTCTTGATGTATTACATTTGCATGCTTGCTTAGACAGCCCGAAGCAGGCAGAATTAATGAGTGAACCTGAGCTGTTGGCTGCATCAGCATCAAGCCTCCCTTAAGAGGATTGTTTACATACTCGCAGTTTGATAAAGACAGAGAGGTATGACAGCATTTGCAAAAAGTTTTTTTTTTTTTTTTTTTTTTTTTTTACTGCAGCACTCTGTTTTCATGGTAACATGATGGCAACCCAGTAAATATTTATTTCTGTTGACGTACAATGAATAATTTTTTTCAATTTTAATACATATTGTTGTATGTTTGGTGGTTGCGTACAGAACTGTATCATTATGCAATTGTGTGAATTGTGTGCAGTGCAACATGGCCTTATTATATGTTAATCACAGGGTTAGGAAAAGACACCTGAGTCTGGTTAGATACCTAAATTTGGGATGTGTCCCTGGACTCATTTTTAACATCTAGGCATACTGAGAGAAAAACTGCTGGGGTCTTTTAAAGAGAGACATCCAGATCGATCCTGGTGAGGGTGATGCCATCGTTGGAGCTGGTCCCAGGCAGCATATGGGCACAGGGCACGGATGAGTGCGCCCAGATAGTCCAGTCCGAGGACGGGCATCCCAGTGCTCGCAGCACTGCCAGCCTACGGTCAATTTAGAATAACAAATGACAGGGAGATGCTCTTCTTCAGAGGGCTGTAGGGCACGGCGTAAGGAGACGCCTGTTGTACTGTCAGTGTCAGCCGTGATGGATGGGGCAGCTGGCACGCGGGCAGAGGGGGATGAACAGGGCAACTTCCAGTGACTCACTCGCACTAAGTGTTTGTGCAGCGAAGGCATTAACAAGCATGGAGAAAGAGTTGCTGGATCGTAGCCGTAGCGTGCCCTGAAGAAACAGGTGCTGACAATGCTTAGAAGCTTTCAGACCTTCTTATTCCTGATTTTACTTTGTAGCCTACATTTTCATGGCTTAATGTTTTCAAAGTGTCATTTTTAAAGCTATAAAACAATTTTTTCCCCCAAAAAAGTTCTCATGTGTTATCTACATGTTTTTCTTTTAGCTGTTGCTGCCAGGAATCACACTGCAGCACTTACATTATTTATGTTTATAACTCAGTGAGACCACAAATGGAGTGTGATTTTTTAATGGTAAGAGCAGGCCATGTGACTGAGCGGTCCATGACCCCTGGGGCGTGTGTGTTTGTCTGTTTGTTCTCTGCACTGACATCATTTTGGGGTGCATGAGACACCGTTTAGGCTGCGTGACTGATTTTTCCTAACTTTGCACTGCCACCCCTCTTGAAGTTTCTTTTGACTAGTTTTACTTGTGAACGCTGTTAGTTCACAGTATGAGGGATAGTTGTGGCTTTACCTCTGCAAGTAAGGACATTAGCAAGTAAGTTATGCAAATAAACAGGTACATCACCTGATGCAAATAAGCCAACAGACGAAGATGTCTACACAAAATTACAGCTTGCAGAAACATTCAAAATGTATAACTTTCTTAACCTTTCTACAGGATCTTATTGTTCATTAATCAAAAGTACAAATTGTAACATGATTTTGTGTTGTGATGAATGTTAAATTAATATCAGGGCCCAGCCAAGCTCTACCATCAATCTTTCCAACAATTGTATTCCTCTCTGAGAATGTAATCACACTTCTGGAAAGAGAGCTTCTCTCTATGGACTCACAGTGGATAGTTTAGGTTATTATTGCCAGTGCTCTGAGATGTCGAGCCTTCTATGCCTCTCTGTGTCCGTGTTCTCACATGTTTAGCTGGATGTCATACGTGTTTGCCGAATGTCACGCCACGTGACTCATACTTGCCATTCTGCAAGCTGAGCTTTAGCACAGACTGTCACAAATCACATTAAAAAGGTATGAACGACGTCAGTGTTTTAGTGTGGAGTCACTGATGCTTTGCGTCACATTAGCGTGCTCAGTCAAATGACCCCAACTCACACCGACATAATTGGAGAAATGTGTTAATCTGAGCCATTGGTTACCTCATCCTCCCTCAAGTTTACATCCTCCCAATGTGACAGAGACCCAGTTACGACAGCGTCTATCAAAATCATACTGGGAGCGGTGTGAGGCTGCTTCTCTCCTACGGTGGCCTTTATTGGTTCAGACAGGTTGCTGATTTGTTGATGCTGGAACCCAAGCAATGGGTCTCGAGAGTCTCCTAATTAATGTTTACACTTGGACCTCACACGCTGCCGAGCGTTGCCGCGGCAGCCTGCGATGCTGGAGCGGCATTGGTCCGGAAAGATACCGCTGCGTTTCGCTTCAGCTAATTTGTTATATAAACAACCCTGGCTAATTTCCTTTGGTGGTTATGCTGGTCAGATTTGATGAGATGGAGGCAGCGTGTGCTGTGCGCTCATCTGCTTGCTGGTACGGGCTGGCTGTGACATTTAGCAGACATGCTTGACGCCACGTGGCCCTGTTTTTTTTTTTTTTTTTGCATTTGCTTCAGATCTTCTCCACTAACAACACAGAGTGCGCACAGCTGCTGGATGAGATCAAGTGTGCCCGCTGTTCGCCCCACGCCCAGGTGCTTTTCCATGCGCCAGCTGCCGAAGATGCAACACACCTGGAGCCTCACCTGCCCCGACTGTGCCACCACTACTGCCGGGAGTTCTATTACACCTGCAGGGGCCACATACCGGGTAACTCACGCACGTATTTATACAGACAAAAACATTCACATACATACTGTACACATGTACTCCCTTATGCATGCACAAATGCACGTTTCGTAATTAATGCGTGCATGCATGTATGCATGTGTTGACGCGCGCGCTCCCGGTTGCGCACACGTGCGCAGTCTGTGAAAACAGAAACATGCAGGAGACTTGAATTGCCTGACTCTTTTTCTTTAGTTCTGTTGCATTGCATTTATTGTTGATGTTTTAAGTGAAATCTGTGGAATCCTTTTCTCTAGTGCACTGGTATGCTGCAGGCTGCATGATCGCAGAGTTGCAAAAGCGAACTCAGAGCTTGCCAATAGTAGATTGCATGCAGTGAGCCAAACCTTGGATGGTTTGGTCGGTGTTATAGCTTTGTGAATTAAGGCCTTCTGTTAGACGTCTTCATAACAGTTCTGCATTGACAACAGGCATTTTGAATGTACCCAGTAATACTGTAGCAGGCACTGTTGTTGATAGCTCCTGCTTGTGTTGTTAGTTATTTCCATGTTATTATCAGTGTATTTAACACAGGCAGCATCACTGGCATGTTAAAGAAAGCTTGACCTGGACTACAGGTCCTTCTTTGTCTGACCATACAAGGCATATGTCTAATTATATAACAGAGGTATACAGTATGTGGTAGCTCTAGGCCAAACTCCCATATGCCCAAGAACAATTTTTTCCAGTGTCTGTTA
Organism: Chitala chitala; assembly: GCA_025773905.1. Classification (NCBI taxonomy): domain Eukaryota; kingdom Metazoa; phylum Chordata; class Actinopteri; order Osteoglossiformes; family Notopteridae; genus Chitala; species Chitala chitala. Next base: position 933,932 of record JABJVR010000068.1, read on the forward strand.
CAAGGGCTTAGCTCCTTTTAATCTGACCTTGGCCATAAAAGGGTGTTGGGCATTGGAGGGGAGGTCAAGAAATTTCTTTAGCGCTGGTATAGCAGTCTATGATGTTGTGTGACCACATAGACAGAGGTCTGTCCCTGTGGCCCTCATACATTTAGCTTGCATCTGCTGCAAAGAGGCAGCTATCTGCTGAACCAGCAAAAGAACGCCTTCGATACTCTTTACAGTTGAGGTTTTGGCAGACTCAGCTGTGGAGTGCGGGTGACCCCACACATGCGAAAGACGCAGATACGCACCAAGGTGTGCCCCTGTATCCTCGGTTGTGTAAGGCCTGACCCTGGTCCAGATTGGACCGGTGCTAACACCTTGCAGCAGCGGGAGAGCAGACAGGGGTGGAAGCGCCGCCCTCGATGCAGCATCTGTTTGCTTTTCTTGGTGGCAAAAAGCATCAAGATTTAAACACAACCAGGGAGATCTGCAGCACACATGGAACAGAACTGGTGGTGGGGCGCCTGGCCTTCATTTCTGTTAGCCTGGATTTATATTTCTTCCAGGGCTGGAAAATAATTTGAAACGGCACCCATGTTGTTGAAATGCAACCTGCTCCACAAATATTGTCTCTGCGTGACCCTCCTGTTCTCGTTTGCACATTCCTGGCTAATAAAACGGCGTGCTCTCCAACAGTATAATTCTGTTCCCCCACCTTGACCCCCCTGTTTGCATTCATGACATACTAGATTAATAGGAGACAGACAACAGAAAGGTATTAATTAAACTAGTTAAGGCTATTAATCAGCAAACTCAAGTTACATTATAAATTTGCTTAAGTAGATGACCTGCCACCCCTGAGTGTGGGGGGGTGTCCACTGTCCAGTCATCCGCCGAGGGAGGGCAGGTAAACCTGGGGAAGTTGCATAGCTGTAAGGCAGAAGGCAAGGGAGAGGAAGGAGAACAGGGAGGGGGGCAAAAGGTGGTTTACGCAATCCACATCGGCGTGTGTGGCGACGAATCACACATTTATTTTTCTACAAGACCGCGCGTGTGCGTGTACACAGAACTGGTGAAGTGAAGATGTCAAGTGCCTCAGGAGGCCACCCAGGCTGCTTTTGGAGGATGAGAACTATGGGGGAACCTAACGGGGACCATGCGCTTCGGTGGCGGCTGTGGAGCAGCCCGGCAAAACCAGGAAGAGCTGCGCTGCAGATGGGCAGACACGAGATGTCGTGATAGGTCCTGTCATGTGTTTACGAGAGCAGCTTGCCGTAAATTGCTCAAATTGGACGGCTCTGTAAACATCCATAATTCAAGTTTCAAAGGGGCTTCTTTAGTTGTTTTTCAGTTGACTTTAAAAAGCCACAATCCCTGTCTGTTAAAATGATTAAAATCAAGATTTAAAAGGGATTTTGTGTGACCCTTTTCTGAGTGTTCCGCAAGTTTTTAGACATTTTTATATAGTGGTTTTTGGACTGAAAAAAAATAACAAGAATATTTCATTGAGTTGGATTCAGTTTTATTTTGCACTCAAAACAATTACTCGCTGAATCTTATTAGACAAAGCTTATTAATTACACAGTAATACACAAAAACAAATATTGAAGAGTTCTTCTTCCTAATTACAGGAACATTGTTTTTTGCCAAAAAAGCTTTCACGCACATTAAAGTTCTCTGGAAAAAGGACACAATCAAACAAAAAAATTTTTTGAATAAGTCATTTAAAAAAGCACTAGTTGGTGCAGAATATATTTCAGTAGTAACACTGTAAGGGAGGCAAGTTTGTTGGACCCTTCGCTTTGTGGACCAGGATTCATTTCCAACTTGAAGAAAGCTTTCACACAAAAATAAAGAGCAAATGTAATCGACAGCATCCCCTCATCCCTGATTCCAGGGAGGCCTAAGGGCCGCCATGTGACAAGGCTGATGGTCACATATCCGATCTGCACCGTGTGGAGCCACGCCCCTCGCTTCCCTCTGCAGTTTGTTTTTCTACCTCCAGCAATGCCTTGATTATGAAGAATTCACATACAACAAACTTCTTTCATAAAACAGTCCTAATTGTTAGACTGGGAAATTGATTTTGAGGTGTTAGTATAAGCATGAGGTAAACGTCCCTTGTCGGAAGCCTTGGAACCAGTCACGAGTGGCCATCTTCTAAAAGCATGCGTTTTCACTGCTCATTTAGCACAGGCTTACCAGTTACTTCTTATTACTGCTGCGACATCGAGTTGTGAAGTTATCTGGAAAATTTCTTAACTGATTCTTTTGAACTGTTTGGCTGTACATCTCCGCAAAAACGTTCTTAGCAACAGGAACTCGCCATCACTCTGTTCATATGTGTTAATGCTTGATTGTATGTAAAAATGTTGTTTTCTCAGTTCAGCATGCAGATGAAGGCATATTCATTTTATTGAATGACATAATATGATGCAGAATTGGAAGAGGTGTTAGGATAAGGGGGTGTGACACAGCATTGCTCATGTGAAATCTGGGTAGGTCTCGGAGCACGTCGTACATGTGAATTCTGGGTAGGTTTCAGGGTGCCTTGAGTCACGAATCAGTTACACAGATCATCTGAATATAGCCTTTGTCCATAACATGTTGCTCATCTGTGCTTTGCAGAGCTTTTCCAAGCTGACGTGGATGAATTCTGTCAGTACTATGGGAGAAGAGATAGCGGCTTGTGTTTCCCGGACTTTCATCGACAGCAGACACGGGGTCCGGCCACAAACTACTTGGACTTGGACGACGATAAGCTGGAAAATATCAATAGGTCTGTGTCTCGATACGAGATTTAGAGATGTATGCCGGGTCAGCACCAGCACCAGGAGGAAACATTGCCCCAGTATGTTAATGTACATTACCCCTGTTGTCATGGCCCTGTCATAGTGCTCCCAAGGGATACGGCTCATTCAGTGGGAAATCTGGGCAGCTTTGGTAGCACAATGAAAATGCTTTGCTTAGTGTTCTGCTGTTGCTTGTCAGTCCTGCTCATGAGAGCTTTGACCTTTTGTGTGGGTGCCCCTGGCGTGTCGCTCGCCTAAGGGTTTGCCCCAAGCAGTGGCCCCAAAGGCCTCTGTTTGTCTCATGCCACATGTCCAGCCATGGATTTCCTGAGCCTGTAAAGTCAAAAAGTCATTGTGAAGTAGAATGAGGATCATCTACTAGATCTACTTAAAACGATTTCTCCTGTTGGAAGCCTAAGAGTCAGTTGCTGTGACACTGCTGTGCACTACATGGTTTTTCATGGGGACGGTTTAATCAAAGTCCGTTCCAATGCAGACAGACAAGCTCGGGTGTCAGAATACGACGGTTACGTGGCCAGTGTCAATAACGTCTGGATTCTTTCTGTTGGCCAGGAAACACAAGCATAACTGCTACTGTGCCCGGGAGGTGCTGAGTGGTCTGCGGCAGCTGGTGGGGGCGGTGCACTGTGGGGATGGCTCCCAGAGGCTCTTCCTCCTGGAGAGGGAGGGGTACGTGCACATCCTCACCCCAGACATGGAGCTGCTTCGTGAGCCATTCCTGGACATCCACAAACTAGTGCAGAGCGGTCAGAAGGTAATGCTGTACCTCCACTCCACAGAGCCAGGATCTGTATGCAGCCAGAACCTCTTGTTAGGAGCCCATAAATGTCTGCCTGATGGTGTAACATGAGTCAACTTCAAGCTATTGCAAATCACTGCTGTTTATACAGATTACAGACAAGGTCTTGGGTTATGGTCATTTAGATACTATGCCATACACAGGTGTAACAGAAACTGAACACCTGCAGAGTTATAGTTAACTTTATTAGCAAAGCCATATAAATCAATAAATATTTAAATTAGTCAAAAATATCAGCATTCCATCTGTAAAGTATTGCAAATAAAACAATGTATAACAACATGCTTATTAACACTATAAATATCTTATTTATAGTACTATTCCACCATAAAGGCTTTACAAATAATTTAATGTTATGGATGCCCATATTTCTGCTCTCCACAAAATTCTCAAGCCTTACAGGTCACCCAACTCACCCGCTATAGAGGTAACAAAATTCAATGTATAGCATTAATGAGTAAAACAACCCTGTTTATTGACTACGTTTTAGCCAACACAAAAACCTCAGCACAATTAAACAACCAGTGAGATAAATTGCTACACAAATAAGTACTGATGGATTCTCGCATGTAAAGACAGTGAACCATAGCAAGTAAAAAAACTATGAAAATAAAATAATATGCCTCCATGTAGTGCTAGTTCATGTTGATTAACTATATAAAGTGGCTACAGTGTATCTCACTTAATGTCACTCGTTTATTGGTACCAGGGAATTAAGTAAAAGTCAGAATGGGATTTAACTGTTATCAGGTGATGCTGAAGGCGGCCTGACAGTTGGCTCCAGGTGTTGTGGTCCTAACATGCCAAGCGACAGTCATGCTGGCCTTTCATAGACCAGGTCTTTGTAAAAAGTGAAAAACTGCAAGTGAGCAACCATTCCGTGGATGGAAACAGCTTGTGGATCAGTGTGATCAGAAGAGAATGATGAGGTTCAAATGGCATCTGAGTTCCACTTTGTTGTACAGAACATCATTGTAGAATGCACCACCTCTTGGGCGGTGTCTGAGATGAGCTACAACAACTGCTTACCATGTAACTTGTTACTGTCAGCGGGGAACCAGATAGTACCTGTCCTGTGGGCGCAAAACCATCGAAACGGAACTATTGTTGTGTGGGAAATCTGCTGGCATTATTAGCTGGTTGGGCTCAGTGATTTCTGAAAATTAATGGGATGCAGTTCTTTGAAATGGTGAGTTAAAGGGTGCATTGCTAAGATTAGGACTCTGTTGAGCATTTGCCAGAGCTAGGGAGTGCGCTGGCGTTATTTTCAGGCTGGGATGATTCACTCCCAGAGATGAAGAAGCGCCTCTTTGTAGTGGTGATCTGTAGAATGCGCTGCTAAGGTTGGGATTTCGTAGTGCATGTGCCCAGATTTAATGGTGAGATGAATCCTGGTTTGTCCATGGAGCCATCCTGCTTGGTGCTTTATCAGAGCACATAGAAGAATGACTGAATGGCCCAGAATATCTGAACATTGTTGTTGACCAAGTTCATCCTTTCATGGCTATAGGTTATCCACTTGGGCAGACGCTTCCACCATAAATCCCATTTCCCACTGAGTATCGTGGTTATGGGAGGAAAGGGTTGCCCAATTTGTAGCTTTATAT
>JABJVR010000068.1:939235-962572 GCA_025773905.1 Chitala chitala
TTTTAAGGTCAGATTTCTGCAATGCAAGGTATAAGAAGGTACAGAGGTATAAGGTGGTACAGGGTGTAAAGAAGTGCAAGGGTGTGAGATGGTGCAGGGTGTAAGGAGGTGCAGGGGGTGTGAGATGGTGTAGGGTGTGCGGAGGTGCAGGAGGTCTGAGATGGTGTAGGGTGTGTGGAGGTGCAGGAGGTCTGAGATGGTGTAGGGTGTGTGGAGGTGCAGGAGGTCTGAGATGGTGCAGGGTGTACGGAGGTGCAGGAGGTGTGAGATGGTGCAGGGTGTGCGGAGGTGCAGGAGGTGTGAAATGGTGCAGGGTGTAAGGAGGTGCAGGGGGTGTGAGATGGTGCAGGGTGTACGGTCGTGCAGGAGGTGCAGGGAAAAGGGCTGTCTGAGCCTTGAGCTGAAACACCCACAAAGATCACTTGGCTCAGGGCTGGTTGTAAGTCAGGAAAAAGTCAGGAAACCACAGGCACATCTGTGCTGCTGAAAAATTACCCCCCCTACCCTCCCACCCAGACATTCACTCCTACTGACCTCCCACCATCGTGGAAGTCCCTCCTGCAGAAAACAAGAGGCTAGCCTACTCTCCAAAAAAATCTGTTATACTAGAGTTTGGTTTGGCACCTTTTCAGTGCAGTTTGTTACAGAGAAGTACACGCAGGAAATCGGACCAAGAGGAAGTATTGTCACTGCTCGCTCATTTATGATGATTTTGGATTCAGTTTGTTGTTTTTTCATTGCTTGGAATGTGTTGATTTACAGGTTGTAAAGACTAGAAGATGTATTGTGATGTAGTGCTGTTGGTAAAAGAAAGACAACAGTAGTTGTTAGTATAAAGATGTATGTGAACAAAAGCCAGCTAGAGCTGACAAATACAAGACATCTGAAAACAGTTACAAATATTATAGGTCTACTGCTGGTTATTATCCATAAGTGATGATGGTCCATCCCTTGGGCCACGAGACTCAGCGACATGCCGGCCTTGCTCTTGCGTACATGAACCGACATCATTGTTTTTGTCGTGCCTTCAAGCTCACCAGCGGGTTTGTTTACAGAGCTCGCCCGAGAGGGGAGATGCTTTTTGACAGGAAGTTTATGTTGGAAACATACCGCCTGCAGACCCTGGGGTGGCTGAGAGGGTAGAGGTTACAGGAGAATCAAACAGACCTGTGGAATGGACAGGCAACGGAGGGGGGCTGTGTCTTATCGTTATGAGACCTAAATAGTTGCGGAAAAAATAATAATTATGACAATTACGAGCAGCTTGAACCTGGTGCCCTGGAGTCCTATTCTGTGATGTTGGCTGTTCGCTCGTTGATCTGAGCCACGCTTGACTTGGCTGTTTACTCATCCTGCTGCATTAACAGGATGTTGGTCCCACACACCGACATGAGGCCAGTTCCCAGCGGGTAGCGGGGCAGGGCTATGCAAAGGGGGGGGGGGGGTGCTTGAGTGAGGAAAGTAGATATATTTTATCATTGTACATAACCAAGCTCTGGCTCTAATGGCCTGAGTCCCCTGGTGCCAATTAGCCTAACTTAGCTCCCAAACAATGATCTGTCATGGTGGGTGTTCCCTGAAACTGAATATCCCCGTGCTCTGTTATTAAAGGGCTGCGGGTAATGTGTTTCGGGAACACTGGCATCTTTTTCCGCTGGGATGTCTGCTGGGGTGGAGGCTGCCCTCCTCCCCCCCCCCAATCCCACACACAGAGCTGTCCATATTCCCCTCTGCCCGCCGCTGCCTTTCAGGAGGTGTCATAATCAACATCCTCCGGCGTGCCTCGGCCTAACAACTGGAGTCCTGGCTTTGCTGACTGCTGGCACTGCCCTGCCACTTGTTTAAGCCTGTATTATAGCTGTGGTGTTCAAGTATTGTACACTTCAGGCATAATCGTCTCACAATTTCCATCTTCCGTGCAGATCTGTGCAGCGATTTATCACTGCAAGCTGCATGTCAGCACACATTTTGTGAACCGGTGACAGAATTTTTGCAAAACCAAGTGCACCACAGTGAAATATTTATGGAGCGAAGTGGTGTATGGAATTCCAGTACCCAGCTGACTTGGGGTGCCTGGCCAAATGTGGCTTAAGTTAAACATCTGCAAGCAGTGCGATGAGGAGTTTGCTAATGGATACTGGTACTGATCGGCAAAGGCCCAGTTATAATGTACAGTGAACTAGCGTGCAGCACGCTGGCCTGACAATTATAAGCACAAAATTTTTTTTTATGGGATCACCAGTCTAAACTGAGCGGAACTTGGTTTTGCTGATTTAGAGTAGCAAATTGCCTGGTGTTTTGTGACTGTCTGCGTTTAGTAATTTTGAAAGGTCAGTAGATAACAGGTAGAACACCTTGATAGCAGTATGTTGCAAGCTAATGTTTACCTATTTTATGTTTGAGAGAAAAAGTGGTGTAGTTAGTAAGGAAAGGGTCTATGCAGTCTAACTCCCGATTCTCCAAACCAATAGAAAACTGATTTCCATTCTATGTTCAGGCCCTACGGTAGGATTAGTTAATGTGTTAACAGGTGGAGAGGGGATTTAACTTGGCTCTCTCATCTCTTTGTGTGCAGACTGGACTGAATTAGCGTGAGCGTTGCTTTGAGGTAGGCCGCTTTGTTTTTCTCCAATCAGCTCCAGTGGAATTCCCCTTTGTCGCGTTGCCGGAGCCAATAAGGATCAAAAGGTGCTCCACAACAATGTGCAAGCCAAACCATGCATCATTCTCTGAAAAGCAGTTGCCTCCGGGATTGGAGAGGGTCGCACGCCCCGCGCCAACTGCCATTGCATTCTGACTGGAATGTCAGGAGATTCAGGAATTTTAACCCTGTTTTCACAGCGCCACTGGCTTTTTGCAGAGCACTGGTGACATGCTAAGCCAAAGCACTGAGGACACATTTTTAGGGCAGGTCAAAGTACCAAGTTGATATTATAATTTTAAGGCTAAGTAAAGCTGTAGAAGCTGTTAGCGTGGGCATGAAACAGACGCAGTGTGAAAAAGCGTAGTTTTTAAACTGACGTAGTGTTGTGATTTGTGGACTTGAACCAAGATGGGTGACATCATCATCCATTGTCTTTTAGTAGGGGGTGTGTCTGTCAGAAACTGTAGCCAAATCAGAACACAGGGTGCATGTGTGAGCATCATGAGTATCCCCTATATATATTGATAACAGACAGTCAATTAACACTTATCTTGTATGTTACATGTATTATATACTGTATTCTTATAATAAAGTAAGATAGAGAAAAGAAAATGGTAATATCATAAAGAGAAAATACATGTACAGAACAGTACTATATTTACCAATACTGTGACTTTATATCATGTGTTTGCGAGATGAATTGTCTGTCAGCACTTACGTCAATATTGTTTTATATGATAGAAATCACTGTTGATGGTGTAGATATTACTAAAATTAAACATAAAAAATGAAAAGATAATGTGAAAAGAAATTCATATTTCGTACAGGTATAAGAATTATGTATATTTTATGGTAATAAATGAAAAAATAGACTAGAATTGACATATTTTCTGCATGCATGACATGAATTTTTCTGACAGTGTTTTCAAATTTTTGCAGGTCAACAAAAAATTTCCAACATATTTATTGAAAAAAATCTGTTCTAGCCCATATTTTTTAAAGGTTAACTGCCTCTAAGTTAGTTTTTTGAAGTAACGTGGGACTCATCATGTTGCAGGATTTACTTAAGTGAAGTATGATTTTGTAAGTATGATTGGATCAGAAGGGTTTTGTTTTTCTTCTGACTTCCTGTTACCTCTGATCAACCCTTTTCCAAAGCGATGATACGGAAATATAATATTTCAGTACATTTATAACTGTTTCTTGGTGGTCCTTGACTTTTGACAAAAAAAAAAAAACTGCAGTGGAATGCCTTCCCTCATTGTCTTCTGCTATATATGTTACTGAAATAAAATATGAAATGTAGAACGACCATTTAAGGTTAAAGAGAGGAAGAGTTAAATGTCTCGTGTCCATCACATTGATCTAGTTTACACAAAGCTGTCAACTGTAGCTCATAGTGACTGTACCATCATACAGCTCTGTGATAGACTTGGAGAACAATGCAGAATCAGATTTCATGTGTCGTTTTTACACGAGATTATGTTTGATACCAGTAATCTCATAACGTTTCAGGATTTTCTCAGTGTCATCCATTGTAGCACTTGCCAGACCTGACATGTCTCCGGTCCTACCTCGTTCACACTGAAACCATTAGCTTTGTTTGACTCAAAAGCCCACGTTAATAGTTTGATCTGCTTTGTTGCCCTCAACCAAACTGTGAAGAGAACGTCAGTGCCCTAAACTCTAACTGGAATCCATTTTTTCAGTGTGTTTTTGTTGCCGTAGGAAACACGTAACCCTTATGCCACGTACATTCCTCAAAGAATTAAAAGGAGGAGTATGGAATGAAACAATATAGCTGCTTATTACAGCTAACTGTGATGAACAGACCACCAGGGTTGTGACAACCAGTGTGCTTACCTTGAGGGTGAAACAAAGGTTTACGCACTTGACGAGCAGTTTAGGCATTATGGGTGTTCTCCTCCAGCAGCCTGGGTGTTTTCTGAGCACGTTGCCAGGGTGGCGGTTACTGGCTGCGCTTTCCTCATCCCCTGCTTCCAGTCTTCCTCTGTAGTCTTCTGCCAGCTGTGAATGGACTTCAGGTGCTCCCTGCAGTTACCATTAGTCATTCACCCAGTCAGGCGTTCACAGGATACAGTAGGATGTTTCCCTGTGACGTTGTGCATTCACTTACACACACACACGTGCACACACACACACACACACACACACACACACACAGAGGCACACACGTGTATTCATAGTGGAGGGGTGCAATGAGCAGGCCACTCAAAGTTCTGAGTTTATAGAAACAAGAAGAGAGACATGATACGTGAAAGTTTCTGCTGACATGAGGAGAAGGGCTTAGGTGGGGGGGGGGGGGGACTCAGTTTCATTAGCAGTGCAGCAACAGGGCATAATTAACTCAACCATCCTTTGTGCTTCACGCTTCTCTGCAGGGAGGAGATGAAAGGGGGCTTCTAAGCCTTGCATTCCATCCCAATTACAAGAAAAACGGAAAGCTGTACGTGTCGTATACCACCAATCAGGAGCGATGGGCCATTGGACCACATGACCACATTCTCCGAGTGGTCGAATACACGGTCTCCAGGTAACTGTTAACGAAATTAAATGTTTCCATTAGCCAGGCGTGTGCTCTCATATCACGCACATGAAAAAAAAATTCACAGAGGAAAAGTTTTTTTTTTTTTTTGGTCATTTCAGTGTTTTTGGAAATTTGTCTGCGATTAGTTGTTGCCAAGTTTTTTGGCAACACGTGTTTACTGAGAGAAGTGGAAACACAAGGTGTAATTATATGACTTCACCAATGGTGATTGTACTGTTATGCCATTGGTGCCTGGATACTTCATTGTATTGCACAACACCTTTGAAGGAAACCTCCTTAGCTAACTGGCTGGACTAGAACATTTATCACATATAATCACAACTTTGTTCTGCTATCTCAATACTTCACCTTTCACACATTCGTTTCAAACTCCACCAAACAGTCTTGCGACGTACCCTGGGTGGTACCAAGAAATATGACTGTAATATTTTATTGAATTCAATCAGTTTTGCACCTTTGGCACAAATCTACATGTGAAGTAATGAGAACTGAAAGCTTGTTGTGTCATCTTGGCTGAAATATCCATAAACTTTATGCATATGCAGCATTTCGATCTTCCCTTCAGGCATGGTGATTGGGTTACAATATGTGTTTTGGAGCAGTAAACATTTATATGGTTAACATGAACTAATCAAGCCACATGCCAGTCTTTTTATGCTGCACACGGGAAAAACAAAAATGACTCAAAATGACATAAACATTTCGTATGTTTTGTGACATTGCTAGTGTTTTTTAAAAGTACCACTTTAGAGAACATCAGAAGATTCGCACTGTTACCACCAGCAAATTTAAAGAGGTAGTCTGAATTCTCCATTGTGGCACCAGAAATGGACCTGACTGGTGTGCACAAACTGGGACATGTAACAAGAAATTGGTCATAGGAGGTCATCCTAACTCTATGGTATTTACCGGGGCACAGGAAAAACCCGAATCAAGTGGACGTGCGGACCAAGAGGGTTCTGGTGGAGGTGGCTGAACTGCACCGGAAGCACCTGGGCGGTCAGCTTTTGTTCAGTCCTGACGGCCTGTTGTATATAGTCCTGGGCGATGGCATGATCACGCTGGACGACATGGAGGAGATGGACGGGCTGAGGTGAGCTGTGCTGGTTTTTAGCAGGAAGTGTGTGGATGAGAGTGGACTGAGGTGAAGCATCGGAGGGGGTGTCGCATCATCAGTCTGTGGCTCCCTTATCAGGTATGACCAGTCATGCCTGGTGGTCATTCTAATGAATGACTAAACAAGCTGCTATGAATAGACCTCATACTTATGACCATGAAGTTACATACCTCATCCTTTCACATATGCATAGCTTTTAAATGACACAACAAATTGTGCTTAAGGTATTTGCTATGTATGTGTGTGTGACAATACCATCGTATGCAGCGACTTCACTGGAGCTATCCTGCGAGTGGACGTGGACACAGATTGCTGTAGCGCCCCCTACTCCATTCCCAAGAGCAACCCATACTTCAATAGCACAAACCAGCCACCAGAAATCTTTGCGCATGGCCTCCATAACCCAGGCAGGTAGGTTGCAGTGCCGCTCAAGGGCACATACCTTATGTCGGATTTAGTGACAGGCCTTTCATGAGACTCCTAGGCCTCCCTTAGGTTCCCTGAGAACATTCTGAAGATCACTGGGCTATTGGGGTGTGCTCAGCTTTAGTGGTGTTCTTATGTTCGGATCCTACAGGTGTGCTGTCGATCCACAACCAATAGACACCAACGGGACCCTGCTTATCCTGTGTACTGACTCGCGGGGTCGGAATTCCAGTGCAGGGCGGATCCTGCAGATTATAAAGGGAAAGGACTATGGTGAGATGTGGTTGCTTGTTACATTGTTTTGTTTTGCCCTTTCACTTTTTTCCACTGAGTTATTCTATGGGGTACGCTTTGTATTATGCATATTTATGTGTTCTGTGATTTGGGCGCATGGACACTGACAGCTGTTTGAGCTGAGGGCAGATTTGTTCCTCTTAGGCTGAGTTAGATGATTTTGACCAGAAAAGGAAAGCTTAGCTTTGTCTGAAATGGGAATAGTGAGACCAGTTGGGTTCCTCAGAGTGCTGACAGAACCTAATCAGTCCCATAAGTTTGTTGGAAAAAATATGCTATTTTCAGTAGAGAAACAATAGCTTGTTGGTTATTGCCGTGTTTTGATCAAAACTACGTTATTTCATTGTAGAAGGAATGTTATTTGAGAATCACCACAGAACTCCTTTTGCAGACCTCAGAGTCACCACCCAAATGTTCTATCCCTGAAAAACGTCTTCTGCACCCTTAGAGTGGAGCCTAGGGCTACGGCTCAAGCTGCCTTGACCCTCAGGGGCAGACCACAGATTAAAGAGTATCATCTTGGTTCAAATGATTTATACCCGTGAGATGCCACGGGACCTAAGGCAATTTCAGGGAGTTCAGTGCTTTCAGAGCAGCTCTTTGTAGCTTTTAGATGGTTCAGCCCAAGGCTATGCAAGGCCACCTAACTCAAAAGCTTCCTCACCGCAGCTAGCCTCAAAAACTTCCTCACTGCAGCTAGCCTCAAAAGCTTCCTTACTGCACCTAGCCGCACACTCATCCTGTCATATTTCGACCTGTGCTTCGTGCCTTGAAGAACGCAGTTTTAACATACGACTGTTACACCAAGACTTGTTGAGAGGTTTGTGTGAGACTTTGGCAGCAAACACTGACTTTACTGGTATTGTTTTTACATTATTTGAAATGGTCGGCCTCATGCAAATGCGGAATAGTAATTGAAAACAGAGGTGTTCGGGAGCTGATCACACCAGGAAAATCAATGCTCAAAAAGTCATGGTCACATTCTCACAATAATGCATGAAGTATTATTACCCAATTAGAGTATATGTGAATAAGTAACAACAAGCCATACTTCAGTAGCAATTAGTTATGTTACTCAGGGTGTGCATCTATCAGTTTTAAAGGAATGCTATTTTAATGTAAAAATGTTGTAATTTCATGTTCTCAAAATACGTAACCAAAAACCATCTATGAAAATCTTATGTCCCGGGAGTTAACAAAGATCAAAAAAATCGTGGAAGGTTTGGAGCTAATGGTTATAGAAGGTTAACTAACAAACTGTATCTTGAAACGTGAAGCCACCACTCTATTTCATAAGAACACAAGTTACATTCTTCACACTCTGGGAGAAGACAATCCTTGAAATAAAATAGAGAGGCACAAAAAGGTACAGATTTCCTGTACGTTTATTATGGCACTAAATGTAACCAGGTCACATTATGTTGTGGCTTCATATTCTTGAGGTGTGTGTTGTGCTACAGATGAATTATCCTATTGTCCTACGGTGGTAATTTCTGTCTTGTGTTTTTTTTTGCTTTCAACATTATCAATTTTTTTTTCTCCCATGAGAGTTTTGTGTCTGTTTAGCACAGTGATAATCAACGTGCTGTTAAAACCTCAGCTGAAAGTTTACAACACTCCCCTTAAAATTTTGGCAACAGCAATTCTATTTTGAAATCCTGGTTTTATGTGATTTTGGACTGAGCACCGAGTCCAAACTAACCAAAGTTAACGTCTTACAACCGGCACAACGTGTGTATCCATCTAATTTTCCATCTCATTGCAGAACATGAGCCTCCAGTCCTAGACCTAAAATACAGCAGCAGCGCAGTCCCTGTTGGTGGGTTCTTCTATCGAGGCTGCCAGTCACGAAGGCTGTATGGGAGTTACGTGTTTGGGGACCGAAATGGGTAAGTTAGTACATTCAGGTACTGTGCGAGTCATCAATCCCTGCCCTGGGTGATACAGGAAAACATTTGTGTTTCAACTGAAATGTGACAAAACCTGTTAAACATATATTATGAAAACATGTACTTAGCTGCTAGGACCAGTTTGCTGTAGATCTCAATGCTACTTCTTGATGGGTAATCCAGCAGCTCTTCAGTTTGTCTCTTCCTGTGTCCTATTGACTGCCAACATTTGTGGGCATCATTTATTCACATTGCAGGAATCTGCGGCTTCTTCAGAAGCCCACGTCTGGGAGACCAGGGCAAGAAAAAACGCTGTGCTTGGGCAACAGCGGCACCTGTGGCAGCTCCATCTCTGGGCATGTCGTGGGATTCGGGGAAGATGAGCTAGGTGTGTACTCGGTACCTTCTTAAAGCTAAGCAAATGTTTCTGTCTTCAGCATTGTGAAGATAAAGCAAGGCTGTGGAACTTTACAGTATAGCACTTACATAGAGAGCACATGTGATGTCCAGCTAGAATTGAATGTTCAAGAATGCCATGGTATAAATCCTCCTAAAAAAGAGCAAAAATTGCTCTGGATCTATTAGGTGTACTTCATAAACTGCTCTGGGTTGACGCATATTGCAGTTTCCATTGTATAGTGTATTGGACAAGACAGTACAAACAGATCATCATTCATACAGGGATGGAAAACCCCTAAAAATATACAAGCTCAACACACTGACACTCAGCAGTGACATATAGAAGTGCACTGCCTGAAAGGGGAAAACCAGCATCCCCCACCAGCTGCCATCACATGCTGGTCTTCCAGTTGCATTTGAGCAAAGTAATTTATTTGCTTGATAGATTGGAATTTTTGCTCATATTGTTAAAAAAATGTTACACCTAAAAGCATAGACCAGAGCAATTTGTCAGGGATAAAAGTACCAGTCAACTAACCTGTGCAGGAGGACAATCTTTCATAACTGTCTCTGTGAGACTGTGTTCCGTGTTTGTAATAATGACAGTGATTTGTAATGGAGTGTAAGGAGTGTATGATAGCTTGCTTGTGCTAACTCTTTCCAGCCTTATTGTGCCTCAGGCTCGATGCACAAAGAGTTCCAGAAGCACTGTGGGGCCAGGCACTGATATCAAAGTTTCAGGAGCATTAAATTAGGAGCATTAATCCTTGCATGTATAAGAAGTTAGAAATCAAGCTCATCATGATCCTTTATCCTCCGGATGTTGTTGTTTGTTAATCACATGTTTTTTGAGGGTAGAGCTCCGCTGCATCTTACTTTGCATGATGACATGCAGAAAATAACTGTTGTTATGTTACCCTGCCCAACAGGTGAAGTCTTCATTCTGGCCACCAGCAAGAGCATGGCCCAGTCCAACAATGGGAAGCTATACAAACTGGTGGACCCAAAAAGGTACCATGAGGAACCTCGCTTTCCAGCAAACATGCATGCACTTGCTCACACCCATCTATTCAACCAAAAACATGCTTGCATTGACACTGGACTACCGAGAGGTTTGTGTGTCAGCCTCAGTAATAAATGATGATGCTGATTTGCAAGAGCCCACAGTACTAACTTTGACCCCTGAAAAACTGGTCAAGCAGTTAATGTAAATCTTTGTTCAGTTAATGTAAATAAATAATTTATGCAGCTTGACCGTGAGCACACGCAGCCAATGGTGCTACACTTGCAGGCATCTAGCTGTATTTTTCTGTAAAGAACTTGGTGTTCACAGATGATAGAATCACTTTTCCACACTACCTGATTGGTTTGATAGCTATGTATGGGAGAAACAAGCCTCCAAAGATGTGATGCACTTCACGGCCCAGCAGGGGGCAGCATGCCTAGCTAGCTCTCACTACTCAACTAACATTCTGACACCTCCTCAGACAGTCCCACTGGGCTTTCATCCTTAAACAAATCATCACACAGCTGCCGCCCTGGTGGCCAACACAAACAGCCAGCTAATTGGAGAGTAAGTGTACGATTTCAAAATGTTATTGTAATGTGTTCCCGGTGGCGGCATTGCTGGGATTTTTGGAGGACTCCACAGGGAGCATGTTTGGCCTACAGGGCATGCCAGAGCTTTCAGAGGGCAACCAGTGGCCTTCTGGGAGAATGAGACACCTGTCAATAGTGACATAAAACTCCGGAAGCAGTGTTTTCTTTGCTCCAGTGAAATAACTTCATGTGAGCCAAAGATCACAGTGTCGTTTCAGAGTTCAAATTCACCCCACCCCCTTCCCACCTACTACCATCACTCAGTTCCACCCTATAGCAAGGGCCACAATCTAACGTTGCATTTTACGTGAAGAATGTATGCTGTTCTGCTGGGTTCTGGTGTGTTTGTATTTGGTTTGTGTACTTGTTTTACACTAGGAAGAACCACATTAAATATTTGCATGGAATTTGTTACCACACGTTCATCTGATGTCAACATACGGCACATACAGTAATCATCTCAAGAGTACAATGAAACTATCACAGTAGGCAAACACAGATCTCTTTAGTTTATGTAAATCAGATGCACATGTATCCTCGTTATTTTTCGCTGTGCAGTTGCTTGATTTTTGCTCTGACATTGCAACAGCCCCACTCCAAATACGTCATGAAATGGGCTCATTAAAAAATTTGTTTTGTGCCGTTGAACGTAGTGATGTGGAGTCACACAGGACCAGTGTGAATTCCAGCAGAGATGTTTCTGCACCTCCAGTTAGGGAGTGCCTGCTACAACTTTATTTATATTTTCCAGCACTGCAGCAGTTTGGGGGACAACAGTGCTTTTCTCTATCTATCGGGATGTTTAGTCTGCGCAGGGCGTGGTAGGAAATGAATTTTTACACATCCAGGCAGCCATTATTAGGATCTCGTTACAAGGGTCAAACTGGGCTGACCTTTACTATGCTGCCTTGTAGGGTCAGCTCCTGATAATATACTAGAATCACTGGACCTTCTGACTGGATACCATGTGGGTCCTGTCCTGTTCAAATGGACTTGTGCAGGCCCGTGCAAGAAGGCCATGAGCAAAATTGATGTTTCCCATGGGACAGTCCTTTTTGGTTTTTTAAAGTAATAGTTTAAACTAACGAGCAGAGAAAAGTAAACTTAAATTTCATGGATGCTGTGCTGTGAGTGTGGCAAGCTAGTGCTGTTCTGACGTCGACACGTTCACCAGAGAAAGTGTAGGCTCTTGTTTTTGTTTAATTAGAGCTGTGTGGTGTCTGATTAAAGCACTGAATGCATCACTGAGTCTTCCTTATCTCGGTTGCTGCTCCACACGCAGGCAGAGCCCTCATGGGATCCCCATTTGTTTGTGAAGCAGACTGCAGTTATTTCTTACTCCAAAACTAGACCTCAGATAAGGAATACAGATTGTTGTCCGAGTACGAGAGAATCATAAGGAGCAGTGGTTAAGAAAATAAGTAAACATTTTTCTTGCTGTTTTTTATACCAGACTTTTTCATTAGGGTCCAATTAAATTAAAGATGTTTGTGTTAAAATGTGGTTGGATACAAAAACTAGCCAATCAGCATGTAAACCACTTTGACACAAATGGTATATATGTTGATATATGCTGGGGACAGAGCTGTGATTCTGAGCAAAATCACATAGACTCCTTTATGGCCTGTTCACCCCAAAATCGATGAAGATCACTACCATGCATCCTCGAAGACACTCAATACCAGTTTGTTTCGGTTTTACCTGGACTGAAACAAAGGAGGAAGCCAGCATGCCACCGATACGGCCCAGCCACCACACAAAGTACTAAACATTTTGATAAATTTATTATTAATAGCAATACTTCTGTACTGGAACAGAAAAGAACTCAGAGGCATCTCATTGCTAGGTGTTTTTTTCCATTAAAAGTGAGCTGACTTTTTTCTGCATTAACCTGTTTTAGAACTCAGGACTGGCGTTTTCCTGATGAGACAAAGGAAGCCAGGGACGTTAGGCTCTCTGTCCCCTATTCACGTCCAGAAGAGGCCAGCGATGGACAGTGTTAAGCGAACACGCTGGGCCTCGTTAATTTATCAGCGTGCATTTAATGCGGGGGGTCTCCCACAGTTGATACATTCCCACAGTGCCTGTTGACCCAGCTGCTTTGTCCAGGGCTGGTACAGCAGGTGTTGTTTTCAGGGCCACCCTGGCAGTGAGACAAACTGTTTGGGAGCAGCGCTGACCCCTGCGCTGCTAGCAGCGTTACGGAGTCCTCGGAGGCTGCTGCCTCTTCTCCTGTGTTTTTTTTTTTTTTTTTACAGCGCGCAGCCTGTCACAACAGAAAAGCCCATTACACATAAAGTATGTACCAAAAAAAAGGCAGGGCTGGTGTCAACAGCAGAGCGAAACAGAGGGGACCATGGGAACACGCCGTCAGGGCCATCCGTCACAGCGCCTGTCAGAAACATTACCCCCCGCCCCCAAACCACCCTCACCAAAAGCCCTGGACCAGCTCTCAAGGCAGGGTGGGCTTCTGTCCCCCCTTCAAGTGGCAATGGGTGTGGGGGTTTATTAAGGAGGGCTTTGGGGAGGGGGGTTAAATGACTGAAGAAGGCTACTCCTAAAAACAGCGATGTGTTTTGTACTGGTGGGAGTGAGTTGAGAACCCCCCCACCGCCACACAGAAGCCTCACAGCATAGTTTCTTTCTACCTTGAATTGTTGTTCAAATCTAACTGCAAAGACACATATTAGCTTTTTAAGCAGCTTTGTACATGCAGCCTGATGAGAGTCTGTTACAGTATGCATGAACTCAAGCAGAGGCTGGCAGTGTTTGCAAACAGACTTTTCTCTTTCTCTCTTCCTCTTCTGCGCCTGCTTTCTTTTGTACATGCCGGAGTCTAGTATACTTTTCCCATGTATACAATACAGCAATACACACAGGACATGAATTTGCTAAGAGCACTTCACCCTCCACTTCCTGTAATGCAGCCACTTCACTGGAATCTAGTTACTGTATGTGTGTGTGTGTGTGTGTGTGTGTGTGTGTGTGCGCATGCGTGCGTGCACGCATGTGTCCACCTGTGCAATACATCAGTGGCCCCACTCTCAATGGGTGCGCCTTGGTCACCTGTGTCTTAGCGCTGCAGGGAAGTGGTTTAAGTAAAATTACCATCCACACCATACTGACATCAACAGGTGTGCAAGTCTCGCTTTGTTTTGATAAACGCTAACATTCCGGGCTCTTTGAGAAACGCTTCTCAAGGTGAAGATGCTAGTACTTAGCTCAAGCCAGCACGTACAAGTGTCAGTGTCAGATATCACAGCGCAGGATGTTTTGAGTCACATCGTCCTGCGTCTGTGCTGGACATGGATGACAGAATTATATAAAGGGATTGTGGTCCCGTTATACAAGAAGATAATTAACTGTTCAAATAAACAGCATGCAACTTATATAGATGAATTGAGCACTTTCTCTGGATAAGGTTCCTTAAAGGTACTTCTGCAGTCATATAATTACATTTCATTATCTTATTGAAAGCTTTGCTTTTTCCTTGCCAAACTGGAACTTCAGCAGATGAAACAAAATGAATTAACAACTTTGAATTGTCTCTACGCAAATGTTTACAAATGTTGCAGAGTCAATGGTGTCTGATATTAACAAGTCTGAAATTAACGCTGATGTTCGTCAAAGGTAATCACAAGCTCATTGGCAGCACGTTGTGTTCCTATTCCTGCACACGTGCCTGTTTGTGATGTGTGATTTGCAGAGTTTGTGTTAAATTCAGCACATGATCAGTAGCTCAGTTCCCTACCCCCCAACTCCTCTGTGTTGCAGGCCCCCGTTCCCCAAGGAATGCCAGCGGCCAGTTGAGGCCCCCATGCTTTTGGGAACAGCCTGCTCCCGACAGTGCAAGAATGGCCACTGCACCCCCACAGGCCGGTGCTGCTGCAGCCCAGGCTGGGAGGGCCCCTTTTGTAGAGTGGGTGAGCAAGCTGACCGGAGCCACATGTCCATGCTGGATGTACACACACACATACACACACACACACACACACACACACACACACACACCTGACCCCATTCCTGTCTGTTACCTGCAGCCAAGTGTGAGCCAGCATGTCGGAATGGAGGCGTGTGCGTGGAGCCCAACAGGTGCCTCTGTAAGAGCGGCTACTCGGGCACGCAGTGTGAGAGCGGAGATCGGGCCGAGCCGAGCCCCGACCAGGAAGGCAAGGACGGCTTGCTGGACCACCTCATAGACGTCACCTCCTACCTGCTCGACCTCACCAGCTACATAGTATAGGTCCAGAGAACAGGGGAGGGAGTTTCAACCACAAGGCCCACCTCAGACATGCTATCTGCTCTGCCAGACACTCCTACACCTTACAAGCCTGATAAGCTACGTTCCGGAGCCTGCAGGAAAGACATCCCAAAAGACCTCAGAGGCCAGGCAAGAAAACGAAAGGTCTTACCCCCGCCCCACTCACCCCCACCTCGTTCAGCCCTCAAATGCAGGGCACTCTGACTCGCCTTATGAGTCGGATCCTATAGGGTGGCTCCATGTGACAGAACTCACTCGAGATATCTCACGTTGTCTTGCAAAGAGGGGCTGCTACCACTGTTTCTCCTTCGAGGCGTCTCTCTCTCGACCTGTGGCCCAAATGTGTATCTTCATTTATTCATTCAAAGACCCTGGGCATGGCTCAGTAAGACCTGCACTGACTAATTAAACTAAGGGCTCGGCAACTAAAGGGCCCTGACTGTATTCATCACCATTGGAACATGCTGAAAAAACGTCAAAAGTGTTTAGTCAATGCTTTTATTATCAGCATGGCACCTGCATGCCCAGGAAGGTGGGCTTTGTGGGCACAGATTAACAGGAATGTATGCCAGGTCCCAGACTTCAAAAAGGTGTGGGTACAGGTACTGATAGTGCCACACTGTGGAGGCCACATTGCTCACGCAGCACCTGAGTGCACGCCCGTTTACCTGAGCTTATGAACTGTTGCTTCTTCGTGTTTGCCACGGAGCACGGTTCTCTTCATCGCCAACAGCAGCAGCAGAGCACCGACCAGCCTCTTCCGCGGCTAACCCAAGGTCACTTGTCTTCAGAAACATGCTAGAATTCATCCTGAGGTTAATGTCTCCTGGATAACTGATGGTTTCACCTTGTCGAGAATCCAGTGTTTGACGACTGAGGCTGCCTTAAGGACATCAAAGTATCGATGCGTCTGGTTCCACACCTATGCTTCATTGCCCATAAAGTTTTAAAATACACAGTTAAAATCTGCATATGACTATATTATTCAATTGTGTATTAATGATATAATAATGATCTTTGGCCAATAGCCTTTTACCATATGTAGTTAAAACACACAGTAGAATAAAATAGAATCCAAGATGAAAGCCCTACCAAGCTGTCTCACTTTGATAACATCAGTTGAAAGTGGTCATTAAATCCACAATTTCATGGGGTATTTCGAAATTTTGACTGGTTTCAGCATTTATTTTTTTAATTTTCTGACCGTACAAGCTGCTGAATGATATATTAGGGAATTCCCTGGTCTATACACGACTTTTGCAGCGGTGTTACTTGAGACCACAGACCTTTTGTGAAGCAACGTCTGTAGTAATCTACCAAAATGACACTGCAGCTGGTGTTTGTGTGACCGACACACTTCTCTCTGACTGCCAGAACCAGACACTTGGACAGAGACACACATTTCGGTCAGATCAGGGCGTGGTTTCCACGCTCTGTGTGATGTTGACTGTGGGTATATTTTAGCTGAGATGCGGATTTACCATCATGAGACAAGAACTTATCAGCCAATAGCTGAGATCCAGTCTTCAGCTCTCACACTGAGCATTGTTTAAAAGGGAAAACATGTTACAATGTATATTTTATGAAAGAAGAAACAAGTATCTACTTCATATTGAAAAATAATAAAGGATTATCGCATTTGGTAGACTTTTTAAAAGTTTAAAATAATATATGGGAGATTTTGAAGTTTAGCTTGGCTTTAAGAGTTGTACTTTCTTTAGATATCATTTTTTGATTACCTGCATGTGTTATTTTAGTACTTGCAGAAGACCTGAAAGGAGTTATTGACTAATTTGTTAGGAGCTCTCTTTAATCCGAATGGAATGTTTAGACACACATGCGAACAGAACTGTTTGCTACTGTGTGCACGCATAACAAACACCTGACCCAAAATGTTTGCCGGTCCTGATCTACCTTTTTTACATTATTCTTTTTCGTATTTTGTTTGGAAACACTACATTAAGACAGAGTGACATCCAATGTACGTAACACGGTGTTTAATCCTAGGTTTGCTTAATATGCTGTAAATTCCTTCTGTTTTCCTTTAAAGAAACATGCCACGTTTTTTAACGACATTGAGATTCAAAACTAAATTTACAGAGAGCGAAGTATCAGTCTGACAGATTGTTGAGCAGGCTTGGTATCCCATAAAAATTTCAGGCTTCATATGTAAACGTTCCTGAAGATGAACTGTTATGTATCACCATCTGTAACATGGGCCATTAGGATCATATTAATTTGTCTTGATTCTGTTTAAACCCCAGACGACAGAAACAAGGTACCACCTATAAAAGGTCCCATAAGCCTGTGGATTTTTTTTTCTGTTGCTTAAATGTTAAATGTGTAAAGGAGAAAACACTTTGCGTTCACTGCTGATAGCTATTTCACTAATACCTCACATACCCCATTATAGACTTGGCCTATTAATCGCAGATATGTTGGGTTTTAACTCCTGAGCGCTGAGATGGTTAGGCTTCATCCATTCCATGTGCTCTTACAGGTAGAGAGTGACAGTTGGTGTACACCACATAAATTTGTGTGTCAGATTTGACATCCAAAGTGTGCATAGAATTATCAGGGTTCTTTACATAATAAAATAATTGTATTATAACACTGTTTTTAGATTTCCATGCAGGAATTCCAGCAACAAAACAGTTTTTGTTTTTGTTTGTCATTATTATTGTTGTTGTCATTGTCTTAAATGTGTCTTCAAACTGATTATATATTGAATAGTACGTTCTACAGAATTAATGCTGTACATTTAAGATCCATAAATTTAGCACTTAATGTGAAACTTATATTGGAGCTGCTGAGGAGGACGTGTGTGAATAGAATAACCATTTTCATTATTTAAGTAGTTACGCAAAAGTTATTTAAGTCCTCTACATCACTTGTATCTTACATGTGAAGATATGGTTCTGCTGGGTGACCTGGGTTTCTTTACAGAAATAGTTGTCTATTAAAGTTTATAGCACATTTAAATATGCAGTGGTCTCTTTTATCGTTCCATATCTGGCTGTGGGACTTAAGGGTTAACTACCTTACAGTTTTGAGTATGAATAATAAAACGAAAAGCTGACAAAACACAGTTTGTTCTTTGTTTAAAATTTTTAACCAAATGTGGAAATGCAGGCTCTCTGCATCCCTTGGAGTGTAAATACTGTGGACGCATGTTAATACCTTTCAGTTGCGTTTGAGAATTCTTTAGGCTTACGCTGGCACTGCGAAATGTGTCCGTCGTCATTGGCCAAGCTTCCCTTGGCAGGTTCTCCGTGCAGGTAAAGCACGTAGGGAAATGTTGAGAGAACAGCACTGCCAGTGGAGCTTTTAGGCCGATGGCTCCCCAACTGTTTACACAAACGGAAAAACCCAGGAAAACTTGGAAACCTGAGCGAGAGGCATCTCGCGCACATGAAGACAGACAAAGAAAACATTTAGATGACCAGCCTGGCACTTAAAGCCAATGGGATGTGTCTTCCGTAGCTACATTCTGCCTGCTTTTTAAAGCTCCGTGAGACAGTGTTGCTTTTTGTTGATTACTTGTTTTAAAACAGCTTTCATCTTTACATGTGCAATGCTGCAACTTCCATTCCATGAGTTGCTCTGCAAAGCTAAGTGGTTTAGGTTAACACGGTTTCAGAATCTTAAAATGATAACAAAGACTTCTACATATCAAGCAACAGCCTTAGCTGATGGCATAATTAAATTTCTTCCCAAATATCTGTCTCGTTTATTGTTGTCATTGGTAAAGAAGACCACCCACCCACTATAGACACCCAGACTTATTTATAGTAATGCAATATCAAGTTATCTGTGCTTTGTTTAGAGCCCACCATAATTGCTGAACTAGAACTAAGAAACATGGCTTGAAAGTCCAGGGAATATTTTAGTTTATACACTATCTGCACCATGAATCATAGCTCTTCATTTGGAATGGTTTTTTTCTGCAAAGAGCCCTCTTCTGGCTATCTTTGATAAACACCGCTATCCAGCACTTCAGATAAACAGAAGTCCTCAGTACACTAAATATTTGCAACACTCCACCAGTTGAAATTGTACACAGCATTGTGGTAACTGTATATGCAAGCTCAAGACTGATTTGAACAGATACACAGTGGTGATAAAGACATGAAAAAAGGAAACAATTAAGACTACAATAATACTACTTGAAATATGTTGTTTATACAGAATAATTTGTTTCCCAAAAGCCCAGTCATGACTCGTGTTAGCTGTGTGACATCTTCATATGCTGAAAATTCTACTTTTACTGTTGATTCATTAAATATATGTAGATATAAGACCCCAATGACATTGATGAGTTAATTCAGTCAGGGAGGAGTGTCACAACTGTTATTTAGGACCAAACATTCCAACAGTGTACGACATACAAAACTACAGACTGTTTTCCATTTCTCAAGTGAAGTGGCTTGAATTAATGCATGAGTTGAGACCATATAAATGATGTGAATGAAGTAAAAATGATCCCAGCTGGTTTTTCTTTCTGTCCATTCAAGATGTACAACTCTTTCTGTTTATCCAAATGTAGACTTCAGCCAAGGCACCGACTGCCTAAACAACCCAGCGGCCAACCACAACCAGTCGTGCGTAGTCTAACCTGTCTACACTGGGTTACAGCAGCTGTCTGGGCAATTGCAGATGATTTTCCTGTCCTTTGTTAAAATGTTACTGGTACTACTGTCCAATGACAGCTGGCTAGCTGTGCCCACAGGACCTGAGCAACACTGTAGGTACAGGCCTCTGACCTGTGGCCAAAAGCTCTGCTGGCTCATCCTCTCTGTACCAGTTCATGGCACCGGTCACCCAGACTTGCTCATGTTCATGCATTCCTGGAGATGATGCTGAGCGATACATGTAATGAGGCCGAGCGCCATTACGATATTTGGAATTGCAGGGATCCTGCATAAATCCCAGCAAATCTGGGTAAAGGTACGTCCTAGATAGGGCACCAGACCAACAAAGGCCAGTCACTTTAAGGAGGTGATAGATAGATAGATAGATAGATAGAGTAAAAGAGGAAAAGTAAAAGAGGAAAAGTAAAAGAGGAAGAGCAAATTAAGAAAAACTACACACACAGAGGGCCAGATTGAAACCAACTAGCTTAGAGCCACGGGGCACTGATGCTGACTGCTGGACCGCTGTGCCGCTGGGCTGGCCTTCCTAGCAGCTGATGTGTCTCACATCCTCAAATTAGAAGGCAGTGTCCCCAGCCTCCCATCATTAGTGATGCAAAGAGGGTTTTCAAGGCAATGAATCATTCCTCAACAAACATAAGGAAACACGCAGACGAATAGCACTGTACGAAACTAAATCACACCGCATTTCCCTGTGAATTAATTTAGCCAAAAATAATTCTCCACTGGCGTAACTAGGAGACAGCCTAACATCCAACAAACTACAGTGTTCTCAAGCTGTGTCCGAAAGGCGCTGTTGCTTTGTTGACACTATTACATAAAATTCAGCCCACGCCTCTCGGTTGCGCTGATTTATTTTGTAGGTGCTGAATGTAGTCAGAGTAAATATTTACTGCGGTTTCCAGCCGTGTTGTTCCTCTTATTGTCCTTCCAGTCTTTTTTCCGATTGCCATTACCCAGAATGTATATTCCATGTATTACTTCATGTGTTTGTGTGTGCTGTCTAAAAATGCCACCTCTGTAATATCTCACCACAGCCAGTCTGCTTTACTGTTGAGTCCACACCGTTTCCAAGGAAACCTCAATCTCCTGATTGTCTGGCATCCAGGCTCCAGGCTCTGGTTGGATGCATCCTGGCCATTGCATTGACTTGAGTCCATGAAATGGTGCCATTTCGGAACCCCTGCCAAGCTGCAATCTGTCACACAAGCAACATGTAACACATTGAAAATCCAGGACAACATGAGAGACAGGTGACAGCAGTGTGTGTTTATAAGCGTTCCTTATCATGTAACTCCTGACTCTGGCGAACATGGTGGGCTGAGAAGAGTCATGAGAATGGGTGAAGAACCTCTAGGTTTTCCCCAGACTTGTGGGCGTGATGCCGAAAGCATCTTGCTTTGCAATTTTCCTGCCAGCGACACTGAATGGAGGTCAATAAACAACTGATGCTGGAGTAGACCACCTAGGTTAAGTTTCCAAATCGAGCGTTGTTCATAAACTTCTGCAGATTTTGTCAAACACACAAACATAGGCAGATGCTTAATGACTGCAGCGGTTCCTACAGCCATGTCACGACATATGCGGAGACCTCATTTTGATTGGTGTTTTGTTGTCTTGAGCCTGATAGCCGCTTTAGTTTACCTCTTCTGAAGACCACAGCATGGTGAGTGTGGTTTTCTCATGTCATCATCTGTTGCTCACGCAAACAATCAGACAACTTACATAAGCTCTCTAAGATCCGGTGGTTTTGTCACTCACCACAGACAGAAAGTGGAGAGCACCAGACATCTCTGCTGCTTCATGCTCACGAGCTTCTACCTCAGTGACCTTGTTCCCCTTCCAAGACCTTCGGCTGCTTGTCGACTCTGACCCTGTCACGCATTTTTATAGCACACTTTCACCTGTGCCATCTCTTGCATCTTTCCCTTTCCACCTGGCTCTGGAAAGTATCTGAGCAAATAGGGCCTATTCAGTAAGAAATTTCAGCAGCCCTACCTGTGTGGCTCAAGGTGAACACATTGTCCAAAGACCAGATGCCTTGGTATCACCGTTAGCTATGGAATACCGGCCACTCATCCAGACTGTGCACTGCTTGCCACAGCCACCTCCTCCACAGCCATTGTTTGTCTGATTATGCTGGAAATTGTTCCAAGAGGGGGGTGACTGCTTAAAAAAAAAAGCAGACAGCATGTTTGAACGCTGGTGACATAAACATGAGCTCTGTGCTATGAGCTCATTTGTCGACAGCTGCCATCGCCGTCGCCCTTTATCTATGCCAGCTTCCTGGCTTCTGGGCGCGGTCACATTACTGTTTTGTTCCTGCCATCAGTCTGAGGAGCAGGGACTGGTGGAGGGAACTGGGCGTGTGGAGGGGTCGGGGCTGTCACGACAGCCCACGCAAGTGCAATCTCTCACGAGGGGAAAAACATGTTGGCTGCTGTTGGCTTCATCCAGCAAAGACTGCCCCCCCAATGTGGAACATCCCCTGCCCGATGCACTGAGGCAGCTGGAGAGCACACATTTCAAATGTATGTAACCCCCCCTCCCCGGTTCTCTTTCAAAACCTTGTGTAGCTCAGAACAGAACTTCACTAACTACACTCAGTGGCAAATAAATAACATTTTACAGCATAAAATGGAACTAAAAACTGTACAAGTTCAAAACCACCTTATTTAATGAGTTTTACAAACCCAGGGTTGCTTTACAGGAGTCAAAACTATAAAACGCAATAACACATTGACATAATACACAGAGACAGAAGCATAGAAAACCATAGCTGTAAATAAAACCAGAAGAGAAATGGAGGTGGAAAAGGTGACTTTTTAGCTGGACTTTGAAGGAAGAATAAGGTGAGCAGACACTGAGATGGGCAGGAAATAGTTTGGGGGCCATGACACAGAAGGACACCCTCCCCCCCGCCCCCGTAAATGAGAGACTATAATGGGGAACCACCGTAAATGGGAGTCAGTCATATTGAGGGTGAGAGAGTGAATGTGGAGTTGTAGGAGATCAGTTAGGTATGCAGGGGTTTGACTGTGAAATGCTCTGTACGATTTGAGAAGCAGTTTATAGTGAATGCTGGATGAGATGGGTAGCCAGTGAAATTTGTGCCAAACGGGAGTTGTCAGGGCTGGAGAGGCTGTGTTGCCACTGTGGACACAAATGCAAACACAGCAGACAAGTTGGGGCTGTCAAAGGTTTATTTAACACCACAGAGTCCTGGCAGGAGAGTACAGTGACACAAGGACTCTGGAACTTAGATAACAAAAGGATTTTCCAAAGATCTCACAAAGAAGAGAAAACCTGGCTTGGTACGTCAGAGTACAATGAGGAAGGCTTGACTTGAATAGCTGACAACCAGGCTAGGAGTGAGGGTGAAGGCACTTCCTTAGGTACTGGGCTTGAACACCAGGCTAGGAGTGAGGGTGAAGGCACTTCCTTAGGTACTGGGCTTGAACACCAGGCTAGGAGTGAGGGTGAAGGC
>JABJVR010000068.1:962672-975140 GCA_025773905.1 Chitala chitala
ACTTCCTTAGGTACTGGTCTTGAACACCAAACTAGGAGTGAGGGCACAGGCCAAAACTGAAACTAGAAAACTCTTAGAGGACTTTACTAAGGCCTAAATGCAGTGCCTCAGTCTTACTAGAGGTTAGTTGTAAAAAGTCGGCAGTCATCAACTGACTGACTAGTAGGGTGGGAGGAGACAAGGATGGTAGAGAATTAGTAAATCTGAATATTATCAGTATAATAGTGAAAATCAAGATCATGATTACAGATAATTTGGCCAAGACGGAGCATGTAGATAATGAACAATAACAGACCTAGCACAGAGCCCTGTGGAATGCGTTGTGAGACAGTAGCAGATGATTTGTGCTTGTCCAAGCAGATGAATTGAGCGTGACCAGATTAGCCTACAACAGAGGTGTGCTCACGAGTTGTCAGCAAGGCGCTTAGCAATTAATATACTCTGCCTATTTATATTCACAGAGAGGTCATGTGCATTTCAATGTTCCACTTTTTCAGACTTATTCAACAGTAGCGTATCAATGGGTCATTTTCAATGTCAGTCTGTCCCCTTTCTAAGTGTACAATGATCATCTCACCTGGGTGAGCACCAATATCCTCAGACTGTCAATCACTCACCGACACTTGTTAAACACGTTACTGAACCCAGCTGTGGGTGGCCATGTTTCTCTACAGTACATTGTAAATCACCACAAACCAACATACTGTGGAACCTCGGTTCTCAAACTTAATTGGTTCCTGAAGGCGGTTCGTAATCCAAAAAGTTTGTGAACTGAAAAAATTTTTTACATAGGAATAAATGTAAAATGGATTAAGCCATTCCTGGACCCCAGGAAAATCATTAAATCTAACACAAAAAAATGATAAACACAATACTACACAGATAAAATATAGATGAATATAATAAATATAAACTTAATTTGTTTTCTTACCTGTACAGAGGAGAGTTGACACGTAAATCGCCTTGCATTTTCACATATAATAGCCTCAGAAACTGTCACCACCTTACTTTTTCTCGTTTATTCAAATGAGCAGCAATTTCTCCACTTCTTCATGCATCTGTGATCTTTGCTTAGTAATAACGTTCACCCCTCTTGCTACAGTGGCTAACCTGATCTTCTCTTTACTTATTAGAATAGTAGAGCCCATCGATTTTGCCAGCCCAAACTCCAGATCAACAGCACAAATATCATTTTCATGTTTAACGATGATTTCTTTTTTCATCTCTACCGCAGTTCTGGTCATTTTTCATTTTCCTTTGTTATCACTGTTCTTCTTTGGTCTCATGGTGTCTTATTTAATAGTCTACAATGAAGTAGAACACAAAACACAATGAAATTCAAAAGAACGCAAGCTGAATTTGAACGGAGATGTGCACTGCACGAAAGCTAAACGGCAGCTGACGTGCAGGCACAACCGTCATTGTCGGCTTATGTAGTTCGTGAACCAAGACACAGTATGACAACTGAGGCATTTTTTTTTTTACCAAAAAGGACGTAAAAGGAGGCATTCGTAAACCGAGGTTCCACTGTACTATGACCTTTGTGTTATGGTTTTACACTGACTGTTATGTTGATTTTTTTTAACAATATGTCATACATGGCTGTATAATATGTTATTCATTTATTTGTTAAACATTCTGAAACTGTTAAAGAAACGGTAAGATAAGGTAGAACTTTATTAATTCCTTGGGTAGGTTCCCTCAGGAAATTAACTTATCACAATTTTTTAAATTCAACATTATAGACTGGTGAAATTGTATTGTGTTCTATTGTATTGTTAAAACTAGCTATATATTTGAAGCCACACATGACATCAGTTAATAAAAAAACTTAAATTCTACTTGAGAAATTAGAAAAGTAGCGTAATGTAAGAACCTGTTTAAAATAGAAGCCAGTTGTGACTACATGCAGTCTTTCTGACACCCATGGTGAAGCAGATACCTAGCCTGGAGCACCTTACCTATTCTAGCCTGGAAGGAACACTTGGAACACACTACAGTGGTGAAGAAAACAGTTACACGTTTAAGCACATGCATTCCACTGGCTCTGTTCACCTGTACACTTTGTTACGTCACCATCTCATGAAAAAATATTTTATTTACACATTGTATTAATAAAAAATATATAATATTATAAAATAATAGATATCTTAGGAATTGTCTTTAAAAGAATGGATCATCTTATTTTAAAAAACAGTTTGCAAAATTTATGAACACAAAAATGTAGTGTTACACAAAAAACATCAATCCCACCTTCCGACACACTCTGACCCACAGAACACGAGGCACAAGCCTGTTTGCAAAGCTTTCGTATTCATTTTTTTTTAACAGGCAGGATTAGGTTTCATTCTTTTAAGGCAAATGAGGTCTGACGTGTGGGTAAGGTTGAGGACCTCTGATGATTCCATGATGAGGAGCAGAGCACTTGACAAAACCACACTAGCTTTGTACAAGTCTCCCCCCCCTCCCAAGACTTGCACATTATTTAATCATCATGAGGTCTGAAAATGTGTGTGGCTCAGATATGTGTCTGATGAATGGACAGGGCCCAGCACACCTCAGAGTCATCCACCAGGCCATGTCATAATTAGAGCGCAGCCTTCAGACTGAGCCAGAAATGTGACGTTTACTGTAAGTTATTACTGGTTTCCATCTTAGGAAGGCTGTGTTTATTTGGAGTTGGTTTGTTTTTGCAAGCCTTGACAGAATCGCTGTTTGTGTACTCAAACATCAAAGCGGCGTTTCTAAGAAGCTGCTTGGTTATCAAGCTTCTTGTTGTGCATGAAAAGCGTTTTTTTATGACACAAAGCATACAGCCTCCCCCTTAACATGGCTATAGACGTTTATGTACAGGTGCAAGCATCAGATACTTAATTTTAAAACAAACGCCATATGGAACCAACAAGAAAATGTTAATTATTAAAAAGGTGCAAGGAGGTGAACAGAAACACAGAATTTCTTTGTGAATCAAAATTGCATATTTTAAATGTCAAATTATTGCATGAAGTTGCAACTTAAATTCACTCTTTGCACATCTATTCTTAAAAATGTTAACACACATACTTTAGTAAAGTTAGGACTGTTTGAGTTTCTAAGATAATGTTGTTTTTGAAGCTAGGACAAACTTCAAAGAAATCTGAAGTAGCATCTCTGTCATCAGATAGTATGGCGCACTTCACCTATTTGGATTTCCTCTCATTAGAAAACCATATTTTACACATTGTTAGAACCCTGTCGTATCGCTTGAATTGCCCCTCCAACTATGAAAATGATTTGTATGTAAGAGCAAACCCCTCTTCAAGCACAAGTACAAATTCTGTATGTTCTCCATCCATCCATTATCCAATCCATTATCTTTTGCAAGGTTGTTGGAGTTCAGCATCCTCCCAACAGCTACTATTTATTAAAGCTGTTTGAAATGGTACATGAGCTTTTAGAGCATGTGCCCACACGCACGCACACACACACACACACACACACACTCTATTCAGAGACTTTTCTCAGGTGGTTATTCCAACTATCTTTCATTTAAAACTATTGAAGCCACTGTGTTCCTAAGAATGTTCAATGCTGCTGAACATTTTTGTAGCTTTCCCCAGGTTTGTGCCTCATCACATTCCTGTCTCTGAGCTCACTAGTATATTTTTTGTTGTGATACACATTGATAGTCTTAGGACCTTATATAGACAGGTGTGTCCCTTTCCTAATCATGACCAATGCATTAAAATTAGCACAAGTGGACTGTAAGCCACAGATACAGGCCACTGATGGTCAATATAATGGGAAGTTCTAGAGCTAATTTTGAAGTGTCATAGCAAAGGGTCTTATTGTTTGTGCTAATATGATATTTCAGTTTTTTTTTTTTTTTTTTTTTTTTTTTTACAAATTTCATTTCTAAAATTTCTAAAATCCTGTTTTTGCTGTGTTGTTCAGGGGTATTACATTAGGAGATTACATTAAAGAATTTTAAGATAATACTGCAACATGGACAAGAAATGGGTCTGAAGTCACTGTATTTCTACAACAAAATACTGCTGAAATATGTTTGAGTTCTGCAGCCACCTCACGGTCACCTGTGTTACAGATGGACGTAACTAAGGAGCATAACATGAAGGCAGTATCTTAGCTGAGAGCAGTTGTACAGAGTGCCACAGTTGTCTGTAATTGAAATTCAGATGAAATTACACCCTTCCCTAAAATATTTATAAAACCAGTGACATATTACCATAATAGTCTAACTGGTCATATATTGTCTGGTAAAAATGATGTTTGTTAATGTTTGCAACATTGTCAGATGATATGTCTGTTTTCATCTGACGCTGCTGAGGTGTTTAAATTTTCGTAACTCCTATATAACACAGGATGTAAGATAATTGTTACACAGCACCCTTTGAAATAAATTTAATTTCTGTTAAAATCAGGGTTTTATATGATATGAATTCCTAAAGAATAGTAACCTGAGTAACAGTTAAAGTGCTGCGGTGTTGTGGCTGAGCTCGTCAAAGATGGGATTAAACACGTTTTGTCTTTGGGCTACATTTTCCACTCCTTTGCACATATGGAAGACTTCAGAACTACTTCATAATTATTGGCCTCAACATGTTGTGCTTGAAGATTATTTGTGTATTTACGCAACAGTGACAATGGGGCTAAATGAGAACAGGTTTCCTTAGAGTGTTTTACTGTACCCAAGTTCATGACAGGTCATTTGATGTAAACCGTCACAAGGCTGCTTAGATTCTTTGCATGCATGCTCTGTGTCCCATTATGGGTAAGTTATGTTCATTTGAGCATCTTAAAACTGCCAACGCCCTAATTTTCTTACCATTAATTTCATATATAAGGATTGATTCAAGGGTGATCGATTTTTTTTTTATGTTGTTTAATACTGCAGCAAACTTTCAAGCTTACTTTAACCCTTGATGAAGGTGGGATGTTCTTGTTTCATTCTTAAAGCTGGTCCATTTGCGTGGGAAGGCCCAGAAAATTGACTTGAGGATGGTTTGAGTTTGCGGGTAAACCTTTAGATAACAGATCTGTGAGTTGTTGGCATGTTGACTTCCAACATAAAATGCTTTGTGCACGGCTGGAACACACGATGGTGTAACAGAGGAAAACATGTCAGCAGAAGCATAGACGTCACTCAGTGATCCGAGTGAACGTGGCCTTCAGGCAAGGCGCCATCTGAACACCTGCGACAAGGTGTGCAGAAGTCACCCCTGCTGTCGCAAGTCGCTCCATACGAGAGGATGTGCTAAGGTGGAACTTACGACGCCGGCTTACCCTCAAGCTACTCCCCCGAGCATGCCTGTGTTCAGGATGTCTCGGTGGTGGGCAGTGTGCCGGCCCCCACCTTGTCCCAGTGGGTGGCAGAGCAAACAGCATGTAGTCAGTCATCACCATTTTAAAAAATGCTGTCGTAATGACTGTTGTTTTTTCCAGATCTCACAAATGTTTGCTCTGCCACAGACGGATACCCTCGCAGGAGATGTTTTAACAACCTTGGGCCAACATGCTGAGGTTGCCCATCTACTGCACACTACCCTGTTATTAGAACTACCTTCAGAGGACCTGCCACTGCTGGACAGTGTCCTGGACATTCATTACTCTTACACACCTTCATTTAATATGTACCACAGACTCCAAGGTGCTGTCTAGCCTTTTATGGGACAGTCAGGAAACACAAACACATATATGCACACACACACACACACACACACACGCACGCACACACACACACACACACACACACACACACACACGCATGCACACACATACACCAACTTCTTTATTTAATAGCATGTTCCTGCACTCTCATGTACTGTACAAAGTCGCTCTAGGTACCCAGACAAATGGAAACGTCTCATATTGTTGCCAGCTGCAGGAAACAAACAGTAACCTCATCCACGGTCTTTTAAAATACACTTTCACAACTTGCATTTATCACATAATTTGTGTTCATCGATACATGCAACCGTAATGAACCCCCACAGTAACACACATAGTTCTTGTTGTTAGACCAATCTGCTTGGCACTGTGATTCTAATATTTAAGCAACTAAATGTCTGGCAGTGTATGTTGTGTGTAATTTACAAATTGACATTTTTTTTCCTCTGGAGAAGACCATGTGAATCTTTCCTTTAACGCTGTTCTGATCCACAGCTGTAGAAAGCAACGATGGTGCTGCCCTTTGGGATTCCTGTCATAGAGGCGTAGGTGTCTGTTCTGTTCATTGCCTCAAAACATCCCCCTTCCTTCCCATAAGTCAGAGGAAGAGTACAAGAGCACGAGCAATACAACTGTTGCATGTGTACATAGCTTAGCTACTAATTAGTAAAACGACTTACTAATTAGCTCTGCAAAATTAGTACAAATAACTGCAGGAATCTGTAAAATCCAGAGGATCTCATCTGAATTTGTCCTGTGGTCTCCTTTAATCTTTTTTGTTGACATACAAAGTAAAAAAAAAATTTTAAAGCCTTGTCGGTGTAATCTGTTTCTTTTTTTTGTGGCCATTTAGGTACTGAATGGCAGCTATTGTCCTGAAAAACACAACACTTGGTTAAAATCGACTCCTCTTGCTGCTTTTCAGGGGTAAATCATTCTGACAAGACAACAAAGTAAAAGACATTGACCCCCATTGCCAAGTCCCCTAAACCAATGTGTTTACTCAAGGACAAGATGATTATTTTTTCCATGTCTGGTTTTTGGTGCCCTCACTGAACCCCATTCCCCAGTGTTTGGAAAAATGAAAGCCTGACACCCCATAACTCTTACAGGTACCTGAGAGAGAGAGAGATCATTCCATTTACTCTGTACATCTGCTGTCTAGGTGAATGGCATTAATACAGTGGGAACACATTACATATTCCTTCTCAGCACATTTGGTGAAAAAGAGGTGCCATAGATGATCACTAATTTAATAAAAATGCTTCTTTAAAGCAGGTGTAACTTCCATTCTCCCAGAAGGGTCCTGTTGCATCTATCCTGTCTGTAAACTTGAGCAAGCCACGCAGCCGTTCCCCGATAAATATCCGGTCTGGATTATTACTCCATACACGACCACAACAAACCCTCACAGCATGACAACAAACAGATTTTAAAAGCATTCTTCAAAAAGTTACAGCCCTAAGGTCGTTTTAGCTTGCTCCAGCATGTGTTATCATAAACGAGGCAACGCTATGAATTCCTACGCCAACTTCAAAGTGTGCTATTTTATTGTTCTGACCCACCGCACCTTTAGTTAATGGTCTAACAAAGAAAAAAGGAACTACTGTGACTGGGCCGTTACATCACAAGTGTCACTGGGCTTTGATGTGAACGGGCCTGTCATTTACATCATACCTACCGGTGTGTTTCCACGGAGACCACCTGCCACCTTTTCCACACAATCAGCAGAGAGGCTGAAGCGTCAGAGGTGACGGTGAGTTTGCCACATCCGTGACTGAACAGCACAGCTTGCGCGTGGGCTACAGATGTGTCTCGTACTGAAACACTTGGAACAAGAGAGTAGGACGGTGTTCCAGGGCAATGACAAATGCAGTGACCATAAACAACAACCAACTTAAATTTTTACATAGCAATTGGTTTGTTACAGCTAAACCTAGTTTATATATATACCACATATATATAATTTTTTATAGCCAAGAAATACAATACTTATTAATAAAATGCTGACCTCTGGTGGATAAATAAGAGAAGACATGCCTTGCCTTTCAATGTGCTTATCGTTCTGATTGCATATTGTGGAACAAATACAAGATTAATATAAGGGTAGGTTTAAAAGCGCTACTAGAACAGAAGCAATTTTGATAGATTATTGCTTAATGATGAGCTGTAATTAGCAAAATTAGCATTTCAGATACTGGAATAAAGGACTGTATACTAGTTAGGTAACATGGTGAATTTTTAAATCAACCCAATGAAAGGATTCATAAGGATCCAGCCACATTAATGCATAGCTGTCCATCTGGGGTGACAAGACAGAACTTGGGGTGTTGTATGGGTCTGGAGTTTAGGTACCTATATAATGCAGTACAGTTCACTGTCTGATTATGACGGGGTGTAGCTACTCGTCCCTAAGCAAGGCGTGACTGAACGCGATGGCTCTGTCAAGCGTGGGCCTGAGACATGCGCTCGGCGTGGAGACAGTGAGTCAGCTGCTGCGCGCAGGAAGCAGGGAACCTCAGAAAGGGCGCTGCTGAAGACGAGGCCAATCGGCACGAGTGGCTGCCTGCAGGCAGGGCCTCAGAGGCTAAATTTGTTGAAGGGGGGTAGAGTACTGTGGGGAGGTGTGGTTATAGTGGGAAATGGCAGCTGCAGCGGTTCCGCCGCTGACCCCCATTCACCCCCACAGCAGGTGTTA
Organism: Chitala chitala; assembly: GCA_025773905.1. NCBI lineage: Eukaryota > Metazoa > Chordata > Actinopteri > Osteoglossiformes > Notopteridae > Chitala > Chitala chitala. The sequence goes on from JABJVR010000068.1 coordinate 971,038, forward strand.
CGCAGAGCCCTGCGCCACCCTCACACACACATGCGCACACACCCCACGCGCATATGCGTGCGCACACACACACACACACACACACACACACATACATACATACACACACGTACACACATATTCTTGGCCACAAAAAAACAGGGCCAACCTGGAACTACTTACAGCACAGAAGAGAACAAAGGGAGGAAAGAAATCAGGCAAAAATGCAGCCTTTTCAAATAAGTCTCACCACAATGCCTCAAAAAATCTCAAATTCACCCCCAGAAAGAAGAGAAACCTGGTTTCTTTCTTTCAGTGCAGTCAAAAGTTTCTTACAATAGCACAAATAGAAAACATTTTAAATAAAAGGTTCCAGAGCCCTTTCATAAAAGGGACCTCACACTAAGCCGTGTGTAATTCTTACCAGAAACTGATTTATTTACCAAAAAATAATAAGATTTAATGCCAAGGGCTGTCCTACAAATAAAGGGTAAGAAGGAGGCAAACAGAAAATCATGATAGAGTGGAAAGTTCCTTTGGCTTCTTCTTGTTATGTTATGTTATTGTCATCTGTTTATTCCACACACTCTGGACTTTACATGTGGCTGGATACAGGGAGGGCCATAAAGACTCTCGTGGGCTGCCATGAGAAAGAAAACAATAAATATGTAAATCTAATTTGGAAGTCTGCAATTACAACCTCTCCTCGCCTATTTGGGAATTCAGTGCAGGGCTCAGCTTTCATTATAAAACAATATTACCATTTTCCAAGCAGCTGAACGATGACTTTGGCAATTGCAAAGAGCCAACTACAATACAGGAGACGGTGGTACAACATACCACCCACGTTGCTGAAAGAACAGCTTCCAAACACAAGCACTGGACTGTAAAACCACTGAACCTGGGGTTACCCATACTGTCCTTTTCACTTAAGGTGAAATAAACCATCCATTCTTCCTGTCGATTGGCAAAGGGTTTTCCATTGCTAATTCTACACTGCTCCCGATGGGCCCCTGCTTTGACAGGCTGCCGGTGGCTTTAAAAACGGCCACACGTGTTTCCGCGTTTGGGTGTGTTCGTTCGGATCGCGGTGGGCTCGAAGCAAGGCCTTACACTCAACCGCAGCTCATGGTGTAGGATGGTGAATTTGCTGTAGATGTTTCATCTGCTCGGGGAGCCGCGCATCGTTGCCGCGTGGCGTTTGTTCCGCCGGATGCCTTGTCACAGCAGGCGCCGCGTGTTCAGCATGGCACACGCTGCTCCTGGGGAGCGGTAAACATGCCCGAGCAGCAGCCGGGCACCCTGGCACACACATGTCACAACGTGCATTTCCAAACCTGCAGGATCGTCTCACTCACTTGGTTCTTTGCGTTGATGAAATGTCTTTACTGAGAGATGCTGGATATATTGTCATGAAATCAATGTTATTAAACGGCTTTACAGCTTTTCTATTGTGAGGACATTAAGCATGCAAAGGACAAAAAAAACCCAACACAACCCAAACATCTGTGTGTGAGTTTGAGACACTAATTAACCTGTTTTCTTCATATCTCTACTTGATACCCACACGGTCATGTTGGCTTGGACAGAACTGCTCATGTGACGCTCAGGTCAATGTCATTGCACTGAAATATATTTGCACAGTAAAGGTGGCCTTTTCTTTACCCTTCTGATGATTCTTTCGACACCCAGCAAAGAGCAGCCCTCATGCACAGCACAGGCCAACAGCTCTCATCTGAGTACAGTATACCTATGCAAGCAGAGTGCACTCCTACACTTGGATTATCCCGCATGAGCAGGAAAGACCTTAAACTAATCCATAAAGGAATGCCACTTTCAAGCGCTTGTCCCGGAGATGAAGAAAGTGGCTCAGAAGATGTTTTTTTATCCCCCTCTTGGAGCACAACCCAATCCTTTATTCTTTTGTGCAGCAATTAGGAGACGGAGAGGAGAGCAGATGCTGCCTGTGCTGGAATGCGGAGCGTCCAGATTGAGCAAACGCAGGAAAGGAAAGTAAAGGCAATCAATATATCAAGCAAACATGTTTTCGAACGTTATCAGAAGCGTGAGGACGAAGCCACTGCGAGTATGATCGTAGAGGTTATAACGGAGACACGTTATTGGTGGCTGAAGCGAGCGGTTATGACTACCTTAGTATTTGCGTTACTGGCAAGAGTTCCGGTTAAACCCTGAGTTAAATTTCCCAAGCTGTTCTCAATAGATGGGAGGAGAAAGAAAGCTTTGGGGGGGGGGTAAAAACTCCACAAAGAAGGAATCAATTACAACAAGAGGAAGAACAAGGCGAAAGCAGTAAATTTTGTCCACAAAAAGCCTGGGTGGCTGTAAAGACTGTTGGGTGGTTATGGGGGGGGGTTCGCTGGCAGGAATGGAAATGGGTGCAGTTTTAATTAACACTGCGTTGGAAGTGGATGGATGGGGGTGGGGAAGGAGAGGGGTTTGCAGACCTGATGGAGGAGCATCTTATGTGGCCCAGACCTGGCCTGGCTATGATCACCTGTGCATCACTTGCACCTGTATTGCAGTCCTCAGTCTCTTGTGCCTCCTCAGGTCTGCTGCCAATGCCTTCCCCCCCACACCCTTTTTTAGAAAGGCAGATGTTTTTGAAGACCTGCTAGGTAGCTGCCTGTCTGGTCCATCAGTGGGCGGCGCGGCAGGGAGCCAGGCCACTAACACTGAGCAGTGAGACAACTGAGGAGTTCCAGATAGTTAGCTGGGGGAAAAAAACTTGCTTACCACGAACTAGCTTCTGTTCAAAAGGAGTTACAGGCCATGGGGAAAAAAGTATGCAGCAACAGAACAGCTTTGGAAGTGTACTCAAAAGCACAGGACACACATTCATTTTTGTCAGGTGTCCATAAGGTTATGAATGACTTTGCAGCTATTACGTTTGCTAATTAAATTATTTCTGCTTTGATCAAATGATTCTTTAAAATATTAAAATACAGAACATCTGTGTGTTTAGTCACAGCTGATGAGTAACTTCAGCACATTTAGCAGTAAAACACACTTTTTGTTGTCCCTTGTTCTTTTGCGACCAATGTTTTCATCCATATTTGACATTTCTGCAATAGAACGTATTTAGTTTCCCATATACACCAGACCCATAAACACTGCAAACTCCTTTGTCTGCAGTTTGGGGGATTGTTTGCAATATATCAAATGGTGTAAACAAAAGAACTAATATTTACCTCAGCTTGCTTAAAACAGGTCTCCAGACAGTCTTGTTATCACAGTCTCCCAAGGATCACAAGGTTAATTCTGTATAAATCTCTGGTGGCATCAAGAGCATTTTGCGTGGTCTACTTTAGGTCAATATACATTACATGAAAAATAACAGCAATGACAATGGCAGTATTTCAAGACATAGAAGCTTCTGCTGGAGTTGTTTTTTTAATCAGAGTTTAGTTGAAATTATCTGTTTATTAAATATTTCTCTTCAACATTCAAGTAAATGTCTTAGTTGAATATGCAATGGTTGGTTTATTGGTTGCAATGCATTATACAAAGTGATATATTACTAAATATTGTAAATTTCACAGTGCACAAGATTTTTTAACCACCACTGCAATATCTCTGTCAAGTCAGGAGTACCTAAGAAAGCCCTACAGTAGCGTATTTAATTTACAAAATTATAAAAAATGCAGCGTCCAGTCTGAATGGATTTTAATGTAACACAATTGTGACCTCTAGTGTACACATCTGAAAATTGTTTTCACGCACAGTCAGGAAAAGAGGTGAACCTCAGTGCTGTACACTAAAAACAGCGGTGTTTATGTAACGGCTTCAGTTCTGATGAAACCCGAACCTGTGCTACCACAGAATTAAGTGGGCCAGAGTTAAGGGGAATGTTCTGACCCACCATTCTGAAGTCTTGTCCTGGCATGTGAGAGTTACTACCATAGCGAATGTATTCACCTCCGGCCTTGCCAAGGATTTTTGTATAACCCCAAAAAGAACTTGTGAACACACCTTAACATCCCACATTTAGAGTGTGACTACAGTGGTTCAAACCACTGCATATTTATTTAACTGAGAATATTGCTCTATTGGACTGATGTGTGTACGTGTGTGTGTGTGTGTGTGTGTGTGTGTGTGTGTGTGTG
>JABJVR010000068.1:975240-990338 GCA_025773905.1 Chitala chitala
GTGTGTGTGTGTGTGTGTGTGTGTGTGTGTGTGTGTGTGAGAGAGAGAGAGAGAGAATACTGTATATACACAATGATTATAATTAAAGTTTCCAAATTCAGAGCTCTCTGTATTTCTATCTAGTAATCAGAAGGACACCAAAATTTGTACATGTTGAGAAGGTGAGAAGGATTTCATTAAAAAATCAAAAAGTTCCAAAAATTGATGAGACGTATGAGAAACATGGACGACAGGAAATACTGAGCATGAAAAAAGCATCAAAAAAGCAATTTGTGCAAAATTCCTCTGCTCTCTTAGTGGTCTTTCTTTCTGTCATAACCCTGGTCTTGCCCTTTCTAGTTCTTGTTATTTCTAACTTCCTTTCCTATCTAATTTCATGTATCTCTATGTTTTCCTCATTTTGATTTCACCCATTAGTGTCTGCACCTGGTTTTGCTCTCTTGGGTTCCCCGTAACAATATATCCCGTACATGTATGTCTCCTTCAGCCCCCCCGCTGGTGTTGTGTTTTGTTTATGTTCAGTTGTCTCCTAGGTTTTGGTTTTGTATTCATACTTTTATTCTGGTTTTGTTTCTGTTTTCCTCCATGTTACAGCCCTTCCTCCAGAAATTAGACATTGCCAGTCTTGTTCTTCAACTTGCCGAAACGTGACACTACCACTTTTTATTTTATAATGCAAATTTTATGGCAGTTCAGTTTTTTCGCCAATTTTGGAGGTATATCTCTTTCCACGGAATCCTTATCCACCTCTGTAGTTCATAGTATATGTACAAAAATTTGGTGACATTTTGCTAATTAGTTAAAGCTATGGAGAGCTAGAAATAGGGAATTTTTAATGAAACCACTCCATATAATGTAATTGTTGAGCATATAAAATGTGTAATTAATTTACTTTTTTAAAATCCTATTTAATTAATGTTCATTAGGATGTTGTGAAGTGATCAAGCATGTGACAGACTGAGTTTAGACAGACCGAGTACTTTAAATGTACTTGCACAGCCCTGCAAAAAATATTACTATTATTTTTTATATTACTCCCATATTCGCAGTTGTCAAGTCATTTTTAAATTACATCTGCGGGGAACATATAGTGCACAAATGGGAATGTAACACATCTCTCATTCCTCTTACAACTCTATGGTTATTCTATACAATTATAGTATCACTAATTAAAAGCTTTGACTGGTTAGGTCTGATTATTTGCAACACTTCAGTATGCATGGTGACAGAAACGTTTAATTTGTCAAATGGCTTGTCTTTTGTCAGCTGTCTCCACACACAGGTCTGAATGGCAATGTTTCTGTCTGTTCAGTGGACTCACCGGAGAAAGTTGAAAGGGAAGCTGGGTCAGCGCAGTAAAGGAGCAGTGTATCCACTCGATCTGGTTACTCCCTCAGCGTACTGAAGTCAGAATCAACGTTCTCTTATATGTGATTTTATGTATATATTTAACCATAATCAAGACACTGAGGGCACAGATATATTCACTGTTAAAAAAAATTATAGAATTTACTCAATAGACATGAAGTAACAATTTGTACTCAGATTTTACCTCATATTTTGAGTAAAGAGTACCTAAATTTAACAGCTAATACACACTACAAAAATTAGGTATAGTCTACTTAACATTTGCAAATGCATTACACAACAAATTATTAAAAACTGAGTAACAAACTCTTGCCTGGTAATTCTTAATCTACTTCCTTCTTTTAGCTGTTTCACACTCCGGTTAACTATCTGCACATTGAGTTGGCACAGGGCTTTTACACCAGATGCCGTTACTGACACAACCCTCCCATTTTAGTCAGGCAAGGGACCAGCACTGGCTGTGATTGGAACTTCTGACCTCAGAGGGACAAAGCAACAACTCTAACCACTGCACATTCATCTACTTAATAATAAAAATTTTTTAATCAATGTGAATATTTAACCATTATTCAGTGATGGTTAGCTTTACTTCAAGATTTTGTGATAGATCCTAAATAACTTAACATCTGCTTTCATGAAATGACAAACATGTTGAATAGAAGCCTTACCTTAAAAGCCAGCAGCTTGCTGCGAAACGTCAAACAGCAGCAGTTCTACAGCCAGCTCAACCACTCTCAATAGCCAAAGTGCACATGCTGCAGTGTAGACTCGCATGCTGCAGTGCAGGCCCACACGCTGCAGTGCAGGACCAATAGTTTTTTTAGTACATTTTGAGATTTTTGGCTGATGTTACTGTTAACAAATAGGTTGTTGTGTAAGTAGAATTTGCCTACATATGTCACTTGCTGACTAATTTGCTTAAGTCAATTTTAAACAGTTTACTTGGGTTTTATATATATATATATATATATATATATATATATATATATATATCACCCACCCAAATTCAGTTTAGTTTAGACCTCTATATACCCATTTTAATGCTACTGTAGGCCTCTGTGCCTTCCTGCATAGAAGCATACAAACAATGTCAGTATAATTGCCAAGGTTACTGTGCCATTCTCAAGCCATTGTAGCAATGTATATATTACCAAGGCCACCAAGGACAGAGACAGTTGGAATTGTGAGAAAGTATTTGTAGCGGATGGTCTGAGGATGTGTGAAAATTTAACTGGTTGAACATCATAAGCAAGGAATGAGATGTGATTGGTTGAATCCACACAATAAAACTGTATAAAAGAAGATGAAAATTAGCTGTTAGTTGCACCCAGCACTGAAGACACCAACCATGCAAAGGTTGCGCCATTGAGCTACATTGCCTTGAATAAAGCCGTGCAAAACCTGAAGCTCCTGGGTCTTTGCCTTTATTTGGGAAACACTTTGTCTTTCATGGATCTTTGAATACGTTTTCATTTCAGGAAAATAATGACATGCTGTAAATGAAAAATAATTTGAAAAACAGTTGTCGTGGGTGTTGTATTATTCATAAGTATTGTTTTTTTTCCCTTGAACAAAAAAAAAAAAAAAATTTCAAGGTTTTCGAATGTTATTTTTACGTAATGCAAAATAAGTTATGTAACCGGCAGTGTAAACTATATACTAACAGGAATTATTGCACTTTTAAAATACGTAGTTAACCTTAGATGCTGAATGAAACGTTTAGTACAAAACTTAGCATATATTATATGAACTTAAGGTGAAATACATCGCTCCATTATGCATTGAAACGTTATCATCACCTTTTCGCACTCATTCGTCACTTAATGACGTAATGAGTATGACGTTTTGCTTTTGTTTGCGTACGTGCTTACGTTTAGAATACGATTACACGTAGTCGCGCGCCATCTTTGCTAAACCGGCTTTCTATCAGTTGCAGGCAGCACGTTGTGTGTAATAAGCCACGTTATCAGTGTAAAAGCAGCCGCTGAGAGCCTACCGGGAGGTAAGTTGATGTAATATTATAACGAAAGTAGTATTAATCTCCTGATTTAACTAGGCAGTTAGGAGGCTTACAAAAAAATGTCGACACAAAGGAAATTTGTACAGCTAACCGTGGCAGCTAACTACTAGCAAGCAATTTTTCTAACCATGTGGATTGTAGCATGATGGGTCGTTTCGTTTTAGTACGCCAGAGTTGAGGTCAATCTACCTACAGGACTTAACAAAAGCCTTTCAGTTACGTTTTTTATTGGTATTATGGTTGGTTTTTGCTTTCTGCTGCGTTATTGCCAGGCTAAAGCGGTCAGTATGCCTGACAGCCTGCTGGAAAAGGAGGCCTCTGGCATTTGCGTCATCGTCTCTATGCTAGGTAGTTAGCTGGTGCCTTGGATATTCAGTTAATTTATTACTTTTCTGTCACCCGTTTATAAATCGTACATTGTTAATCATATTTTTTGTTTTCAGTTTTTTGCGACTTTATCTTAAAAATAACACTTTTAGTGGGGTGTTGGATAATCACAGTTTAATGTACGTTTGTGGTTAGGTACAACCTTTTGCTTTAAAATAACTTTTGCTCGCACGTTGTTTATAAAACGATGTCTTACAGTTGCTCCAGATTGTCCAGTGAGCTGCGAAACCGTTTTGTTTTAGCTCCTTTTGTCGCTTTTATCTGCCTAGGAGAGGGTGGCGGTCTTTCGGTTGGAAGAGAATTATCTCCTCTGGCAGGCACAGAGCGGCAGACAGGATGTCAGACAAACCGACCCGAATCGCCATCGTTAACCACGACAAGTGCAAGCCCAAGAAATGCCGACAGGAGTGCAAGAAGAGCTGCCCCGTCGTCCGGATGGGTAAGAACATATTATTCACTAATTTTCCAGACAGTTATATACAGCCAGCTGTTAAAGGCCAGAGGCTGTTCATTAACAGGTGAAAAAATCTATACGTTATTAATAAGTAGGAGATTTCTGCCTAGTTTATGTAAGATTTCAGAAAAACTGTTTTCTTTTTGTATTTTTCTGAAGGAACTGGATTAATCCTTGCTTTCACCTAATTTCTGCTCTTAAAACAAAGTGACAGTTGTATTTTATGATGGTGGATTTTGTTTGTTTGGTTGGTTGGTAATTTCATGTGGTCGTTTCATAGGTAAGCTTTGTATCGAGGTAACATCACAGAGCAAGATTGTGTGGATCTCGGAACCTCTCTGCATCGGTTGTGGTATTTGCATCAAAGTACGTCTTAATTTTGTGTGATTATCATAGTCACATACTTATGTGTCAGTACGTTGAATGTTGTAGAGCGAGAATCTCAGGTGATGTACCTTGCTGGTCATGATGTCCATTTTATTTTCTTTATCAGAAATGCCCATTTGGAGCACTGTCTATTGTCAACCTACCAAGTAACCTTGAAAAGGAAACGACACACCGATATTGTGCCAACTCTTTCAAGCTGCACAGGTGGGTTTAGTGCACAGAAATTAGTGATCTGTGACAACGTTTTACATGGGAAACAGTAAAACTACACCTGTGTTTTTATTCAGTTAAGAGTCTACATTGAAAGTTGTAATCTTTCATTTTGTACTGGGTATTTTTATTGATGTCCGAGGTAGCGCTCGAGTTGGCATTGCATTTTTCTTTGTTCAAGGTTGCCCATTCCAAGGCCTGGCGAGGTCTTGGGACTGGTTGGCACCAATGGCATTGGAAAATCAACGGCATTGAAGATATTGGCAGGAAAACAGAAGCCAAATTTGGGGAAGTACGACGTGAGTGTTGTCTGAAGGCAGCATAAATCTTTTTATTATTTATTTATTTTTATACCTGCGCCAATGTGCCTGTTGGTAACTTGAGCTCAGTCAGAAACGTGTTAACTTTGATGTTCAGGCACCTCCAGACTGGCAAGAGATTCTCGCCTATTTCCGAGGGTCAGAGCTACAGAACTACTTCACCAAGATTCTGGAGGATGACTTGAAGGCCATCGTCAAGCCTCAGTATGTGGACCAGATCCCCAAAACAGTCAAGGTCAGTGGAGCTGAGTGCAAAAAAAAAAAGCACCTGATTGTTCTGCTGACATTTGTTAATGTACCTGCTGGGTTTCTGTGTCTCTAGGGAAGTGTGGGATCCATCCTTAGCAGAAAAGATGACACTAAGACCGAGGATATTGTTTGTGATCAACTTGGTGCGTTCCATGTCATGTAGTGCATTTCACTTTATTTAAATCTTAAATGTACTGTACTTGTGTATTCTGCTTGTAATAAAGTATGTTCTAACGATGTGAACCAAATGTAAAAAATGGAGCAATTCTTTAAAATTTTCCTATCATACATTTTAGGGGGGGGGGGGAGTGATTGTCACTGACTAAGAGAACATCTGTACAAAGAAGCACAGAATGACCAGTTTGTTCTGTTGAACTGTTCCTGGTGGAAGATCTCACCCACCTGAGAGACAGGAATGTGGAGGACCTATCTGGAGGGGAGCTCCAGCGATTCGCCTGCGCTGTAGTGTGCATCCAGAAGGCTGACATGTGAGTGGCATGTGTGACGTATTTGGAGGTTATAGATATGATCTCTGAAAACTGAAGCCCACGCTCATACTGGAGCGACAGATATGTACACTTCATGCTGCGTCTTTGGTCTTGGATGGTTCAGCTGTGGCAGGAATGTTGGGAGGGGTGGTCCCCATTTTCACCATGATGCTTTTCTCTTTGCCTATCAAGCTTTATGTTTGACGAGCCGTCCAGTTACTTGGATGTGAAGCAGCGCCTGAAGGCTGCCATCACCATTCGCTCCCTCATCACACCAGACAGGTGAGTGGGTGCGCGCGCGTGAGTAACTTTGAGCAAGTGAGTGACCTGTATCTCCGCATGCATCGCAGCTCATCTGTTCTGCAGAGGATCATTAGGATAGCAGTTAACGGGCATCCTGTGTACGCTGAGCTCTCGCGGCCCTTGAAGCAGCCGTCTGGCCTGCTCGGATCATTCCCATCTTTGTTCCATTCTGATTTGTTTCCCGTTTTCTTCCTTCGTTTTTTTTTTTTTTTCTCATCTCCAGATACATCATTGTTGTTGAGCACGACCTGAGTGTGCTGGACTACTTGTCTGATTTTATCTGCTGTCTATATGGGGTCCCCAGTGCATATGGAGTTGTCACCATGCCTTTCAGTGTACGAGAAGGTATGGCACACCTTCTGTTGTTTGTGGAAAGACTTTAACTGTTTCATTATACAGTTCAGTGCTAATTTTCTTTTACCTCCAATCCAGGGATAAACATCTTCCTAGATGGCTACGTTCCGACTGAGAACCTGCGGTTCAGGGAGACCTCTCTGGTGTTCAAGGTGGCCGAGACGGCCAACGAGGATGAAGTGAAGAAGATGTGCCGCTACCAGTACCCAGACATGAGGAAGGCCATGGGGGACTTCACTCTCCACATTGTGGAGGGGGAGTTCACTGACTCTGAGATTATGGTCATGCTGGGGGAGAACGGTGAGCGTGTTTCCTAACAGAACAGATCTGGCTTTGGGGCCGGGGAATCACATGGCACTCATCCAGACTTTAATTATGTAACTGAACACCAAACTGAAATAATTGTTTTGAATTTTTTAGGAACTGGCAAAACAACGTTTATCAGAATGCTGGCAGGTCGTCTTAAACCAGATGATGGAGGTAAATAATGCAGTAGTGAATGTGTTTAATGTTATCTCTGCACTAATATAATTCAAGGGTGAGAAATCCCAGTCCTGGATGGCCGCAGTGGGTGCAGGTTTTTACTTCAGCCAGTTTATAATTTTAATTTAACTTGAATTAAACTTTTTTTTTTTTTTTTGTATAATTACTCTGTCAAGCCAAAATTTCTCAAGCTTTATTTTTAACACAAATTTAAAATGCATGACAAAGACTTGCTCGTTGCTTCTTACCTTTTTTTTTCCCCCCTTCTTAAAATTCTGGTGTATGTTTGAGCTTTTAATCCATTTTCTGTTAATTAAGTCACTGCTCTTGATTATACGTTCTTTGACATTGGCACCTGTTCATGCTGTTCATTAATTTTTACAATTTGAACAAAGGTAATGATTGCTGTTAAACACTGTGCTGCATTATGCAGACCATTTCTGCTCTGATCATTACTGTCCTCAGTGTGTGTTAGGAAAAGCATATTGTGAAATGCATACAGAGTGTATGTTTTTTGTGTACAGTCTTTTATTTACTTGTGTGTAATGTAGCTTTTTCAGGGATCGTAAACTTCATGGTACTTTGTGTCTATAGCCATTTTACAATCTTATTTGGACCAGGCTGTTGTTAGACGTTTTTAAAAAGTAAAACTGTTGAATTTCTTCGTCAGGGGAAGTACCAATATTGAATGTGAGCTACAAACCACAGAAGATCAGCCCCAAGTTTAAGGTGTGTGAAGCAGTTTGCAGTACGGCGTCCATGGCGGTGCCTTTTTGTGGCTTCCCGGTCACGTGACCTCTTTCACTGTCACCCTTCAGGGGAGCGTTCGCGCGCTCCTTCATGAGAAGATCCGCGATGCCTACACTCATCCTCAGTTCATCACTGATGTCATGAAGCCGATGCAGATCGATAGCATCATTGATCAGGATGTAAGTGCGGGGGTGGGGAGAGCCCGCTGAAGTAGGACCATTTTGAGCTATGTTGTGTCACTCTGGTCACTGTCTTTGACTCTGCATCCTGCAGGTTCAGAACCTCTCTGGTGGTGAGTTACAGAGGGTGGCCTTGGCACTCTGCCTGGGCAAGCCTGCCGATGTCTACCTGATTGACGAGCCCTCCGCCTACTTGGACTCTGAGCAGCGTCTGATGGCTGCCAGGGTCATTAAGCGGTAAGACAGGAGGCACAGTGTGGCATGACTGCAGCCTGGTTAATTTGTATTGGTCACCTTGCTGTTAAATCCTGTTAACTATAATCATGTTAGTTGCTTACTAATTATTGGAGGTGAGTTAAGCAAATAAAACCTCTCACCACAGACTTTGAATTTTAATCTTTTTGTGCAGGTTTATCCTTCATGCGAAGAAGACGGCTTTCATTGTCGAGCACGATTTCATCATGGCCACCTATCTGGCTGACCGTGTCATTGTCTTTGATGGTATTCCGTCAAAGAACACAACTGCCAATACGTAAGTCCTCAACAAATATTTTAATTTCTGTTGGACTGACTTCATATGTGCTTAGTCTTGTTTTTTTATGCACACTTGTATAAATCCTTTCTTCCCACATCCTAAAATAAAAGCAAAAGTTGCTGTTTTAATCCAAATGCGTTTTACTAAGATTTGTGAAGTTGCTTATTTATCCAAAATTAACTTTTAGGTCTTTTAAATACTTGAATGTGGGAATAACCTTTTAAACAGTGAATTGGGTTAATGGTTTATCTTGTTCCTTTATGATGAGTTTTTTTACAACGTGCAGTTGTCATTGAGTTTGCTTTGCTTACCTTCTGCAACCCCCCCCCCCAGGCCACAGACGTTACTCGCAGGGATGAACAAGTTCTTGTCGCAGCTTGAGATTACATTCAGAAGAGACCCAAACAACTTCCGACCAAGAATCAACAAACTAAATTCCATTAAGGTGAAGCACCTTTCTGATTTGCTCTGTTGACCCATTTTTAATTCCCCTTTATATCTCCTATTTACAAAATAAGACTTGTGTTTTTGGCGTGTATACAAATTGATTACATGTTTTATTTTACAGGATGTGGAACAGAAAAAGAGTGGAAACTATTTCTTCTTGGATGACTAGGTCCATTCTTTGTGTCAGATGTTTCTACCTTGTTACATTCAGTGGTACACCATTGCAGAGCAGGCCGCAATCCAGCATTGGTTGCAGTAACGGACTCCACCTTCATCCTGTTCCTTAGCATGCGACGTTGTTCAGGGCGTGCGTGAGCCTCGTCATCGCTGTTAAGTAACGGGAAGGACTCTCGAGAGGAGCCATGGCCCTTATTTTAACGCAAAATCCTAACAGTAAATCAAGTTTCTCAACCATTTGATGCTTACATTCTGTGCTTTCTTTAATGCCTACATGTTGGAGAGAGTCTAAAATACAATCTGATCTTTGGTAAAGGCAAGTGTGATGAGGCTACAGAACTCAAATGAGAGATGATAGGATGGTCAGTTTTGTCAGAAAAGCCATTAAATTCAAATGGTGCCTCTGGAAATAGTGTTTACATGTGCATTATTTACTTACAAAACCAGGGTATGCCATAATATCAATTAACATGCATGATAATGTGATGACTCCAACAGTTGTTTACTGCGTTCAGTGTGGAGACCTGACAAGTTGTACGGCAGTGGAGATTCTCTTAGTGAGGTTCTGAGCTGACAGTCGGTTTTCCAAACATTATTTTGGCTGCTGATGAATTGTAGGAAAACATGATTGTCATTCAATGTAGTATTTGACTTGTAGCCCAATTTTCCTCTACAGAATGAATTTGGATAAAGGTCTCATTATACCTAAAATGTTCTAGAGCTGGATGTGACAGATTTATTAGTTTAGAATGTCACCCATGATGCTTTCTAACAGCTCCTGACCACCCAACCATGTTGGATGCATTTACAAACTAAGGACTGCTTTGGAATTTAACCTACTGTGAAGCATTTAAGAGAGGTGACTGCACTGAAGTCCCCAAAATCTGTCCCACACCGCTCTGCCTCTGAAAGTGAGGTGTAGTCATTTGGCAGTTGAGGATTAACTAGTTGCTAATCAGTACAAATTAACAGAGTATTTAATTAGAAACTAGAGGTTTAAAACATGTTATGTCCCTCACGTTCTGCGTCAATTCCGCTTTATGTAGCCGAGCTCGTGCGACGTGTGTAGCAGTCGCCCAAGCGCACATTTAATCAATGGGCAGATCCCGTGAAGAGGTTTTAATGCAAAGGGTAATAAGAGTATTGGCAACAAATCAAGTCGTGTTAATCAGTTTTGGATAATGAAATTAAGGTCATAACAGTAAAGAAATCACATAAAGGCGTTTATACGACTTTTAAATAACCCGATTAAGGCGAATAATCCAATTTAAATAGGATTATTATACGTTAATTTTTTGTAGTTGACAGTATGGTGTATCAGATGAAGTTCAGTATAGGCTGCTGTATAGTTATAACGGCCTGCTGATATGCATTGGGCGGTAATAAATGTGCGAAACGAGTCAGTAGTTAATTGTCACTTGACAATGTACATTTATCTGGTATCGTATTACTTTGGGGTGTGGAATTTGAGTATGTACGGGCCCATTAATTTATGTAATTACTGGTATTTGTTGTAATATAACAATGTTCTCTTTTAAATTGTGTTGCGGTAGTCGTATATGCGCTGGATTGATGGAGCTAAAAATAATATGAAGTGTGCATAAAATGCCAGTGTGTATTCAGTAGATGTAGCACTTTTTGTGGAGCGAACTATATTGGATTTATCAGTTACCGCGGACGGATAACCTCGGCACTGTGAGATTCTTCGGTATGGCTTTTGCAGGACCGCATTTGCGACGTGGTCCATTCGTTATTATACGTTATACGTTTATTCGTCATTCAGCGATTTAAAAAAAAAAAAAGGCTAGTCATGCAACAAAGTTGATAAAATAACTCATTTGTAATGCAGCTTTTAACAGAAATGGGGATACGTGCTGATTGTTTTTCGAAAGATAACGAATGTAAACGTTTTAAAAGTTGCATTTATCTAAGTAACCACTAGATGGCGCATATTTCAACGTTCTCGTGGAACCACTGAATCTCAAACTATAACATGACGCTATTAACTATAAAGTACTGTCAAATATTGGCATCTCTTCTGTCTTAACGAAATTTGTTTACAGCAAAATGTTTTGTTCCAAAAACAGTACCTCAGTTAGCGACATTGATGCAGTCAGTCTTTGCCTTCTGTCTCAGTACTTTGCTGTTACCTTATAATGATATAAATTTCAATTAAAGGAGGTTTCTCGCAGTTGCAGTCCTGTGGAGACACACGATGTTTAAGTGATAACCTCAGAAGGAAAACTTGCATCTCTGTTTAAGTTGCTTCAAATATTTTGGATAAAGTAACATCTGCAAAAGTTGTTGTTTGGGAGGGTGGGTGGTCAGTGGTGTGGAAGCAGGCAGAGATTCGACAGGACCACCTGCGAGCTCTGTGGTGTGTTGTACCTAATGCATGCTCATAAATGGGTGTGCTCTTGCTGGATTTAGTGGAGACCAAATTGTTGACATGGAGGAAATTAGGCAAAGGTGGGATCAGGATGAGTGCACAAGGCCCATATGTGAAAGTTGTGTGTGTGTGTGTGTGTGTGTGTGTGTGTGTAAATGATACAAGTAATTACAATGGTAGGTAAAGGCATAGTTGTGAGAGAAGGGGGAGGGAGGTCTCTGAGCTAAATGCTCAGGGCTCTGCTGGGGATTTAATGTAGTCCTTCGGGTTCTTCAGGGAAGAACTTGGGCAGGAGCAATTGGCTGCCACACACAGGCAAAACAGCACACAGATGGTAGCATGGGGTAGGATTCACCATTCCATTCTCCTCTGAGGAGAGAAGGGGAAGGTGGGCGGATATAACGGCTTCAATTTCATAAAATTTGCAGCACCACTTTAATGTACGCCCCGAAATGGTTAACATAGACTTTAAGTAGTCCTCTGTGGTAGCACAGTATGTAAGGTGTATTTAAAAGAAAAGGTGATTGGTTGTCGTCTTTTGGGATTTTCTAAATGGTTAGTGTATGATGTGTCAGTCGATGACTTTGTAGCCGTCCCCTTTATTTTTAACATCCTTGTCCTTGATCCTTTCACACAGTGCGATCTGCACATAAGCAAGATTGCTGGTTCTCTTCGTTAAATGTTTTGCATGCCCGGGGAGATCGTAAGGACCTAATTTCTACTAGTTTTTCACTTTTTAAACGGACCGCACAGCCACCAGGTTTGTTTGGGAACAGGTCTATTTTTGCCCTAAGCTGTGTTTAGAACACAATACAGGAAAAGGTGATGTAATGGTCCTATCACTTACAACACTCTCTCCCAGATGTACTGGGCTCTCAGGAGGGATGACCTCATCGCTTTCTACTGGAGGAACATCTGTTGTAGTTAGTGAGCACGAAAATGGACAGTGGATGGTGTGGTGCTATAAGACTCACACAGAACCGCTTTGTTAGACTAAAATAACACTGAATGGATTAGTCTTTTAAATTCTCAGTAATGCAGCAAGAGACTGGAAATCCAGTGCGTTCATAGATGAAAGTTAACAACCTCCTAACCTAGTGACAATGAGGGGGTACAAAGGCTATACACTTGAACACAAGTGACTCTTTTTGTATCCAAATTACACAAATATATGACAGAAATTCCAGGGTCCCTTGATGGCTGGGTATGACTATTTATTTATTTTTAGAAATTTTAAATAAAATTTTTATAGTGCAATGCACAACATTTTGGTCACTCTTATAGAACATTGTATTGTACCAGACGGTCAAAAGCAGACGCAGTAGGCTGCATGAGCAGGTGTTGACTAACACTGCTGTAGCTGTAGTCAAAAGCTGCTCGTTTTGTTCACTTTGCGAGTGAGCACAGCTGCAGTTGAGTCACAACTCTGCCCTGCCTACTGACCTCCCTTCCCCTTGTTATATGTGAAGAATCAAGCAGGCTGCTCAAGGGGGTGTCCCCAAAAAGGTGAGACACCGACTGATTTATTTATTGTAATATTTTTTTTTTGCCACACCTGGGTCATTTGCCTTCTATACATCTAGATTAAGCACACGACTGGTACAGAGCATTACCAGTCACTGCGTTAGCAGTAATAAAGAACATAAGCAATGGAAACTAACCTTTTAGTTGCTTTTCCTCTGAAATGATCACAATTATATGATACTTTTACATCCACCCAGTGGTTCTCCATTCTATAGATAGAGATTCTATAATGAAAATTTTCTATGGTAAACCCTTCGTTCCCCGACATGACAATACAAATATAATCAGGTACTATAATCAATAGGGTGGTATGTCTATGCTGATTCCGTTACTTGCAGAATGGCTTGCGTATATCCACGTTCACTTTTACAACCATCTTCAGTCATGGTATCACCAGTATGATCAAAAAATGACTTCACGACTTTTTTTTGTGTGGATCTTGTGCATTGCTGCCCAGCTAAACAAGCAACAGTGTTGGGCCTGGGGAAATATGGTTGTCCGTCTTTTCTTTCTTTTGTTTCTGTATAAAAACATCTCTGGAAAAGCAACATCCTGCTTTAGCTTCTGTCATTCAGAGGAGCTCTGACAAGAGCAGCATTTTTTTTCCTTCTCATTTTCAGTTATCACACCTCTAAAGGTCCAACACTTCACAATGTCATCAATGACTAGAAAACAAGGTCTTCAATTGCATCTAAGCCCAATGACTTTTATGTGACTCTTTAAAGTGTCGGCATGGCCACACAGGGGTAGAAATGTAATGAGTCGTAACGTATCCTCACACCTTCAAGTCCTAGCTCTGCTCTGTGTGTGTTTGGGGGTGGGAGTGACTTCAAAGATCAAATAAAATAATGGGGGAAGCATCAAAAGAAACCCACATGGCACATTTTTTAGATTGGAGCTGAAAAATATAGCCAATCTCATTTTAATAGTGCTCCAGATTAAATGTTTAGTGACATATAAAAAAGAAACCACACGTTTGGTTTTTCAAAAATTTTTACAATATAATTTTGGAAAAGGTGTCATGGAGAATTAGCATAAGTAGTTTAGATCACTAAATATGACAACAACAACAACAACAATAATAGTGTTGTAATGTGCAAAAAGATTAAACTATTATATTCATATGTACTCCTCGGGATGCCAGACAACAGAAGGTCATACGGTTAAATAAACGATTCTATGAAAACCTTATATTCTAAAACAAGAAATATGTTTCCTATGTTATGGCACAGGTAAAAGTTTCAATCGCATTGAGCCAACATCAGTCATTTACTATAACAGTTTACACACAGCCACACTAGGAGAAGTGCATGATCGAAGAGACATTTCCCATCCAAGTTAATTTAGCGCGTTCTCCATCCCTGCCTCTTCACTTCCATCAGGCTCTTCAATCGCACTGTTTTCCCAGATTTCACATTCACGTGCAACTTGCTCTCCGCCTCACTCAGACATTCTGTCGCCAGCTGCGTGACGTAGCTGTACTAGGAGCTTCCACTCTGAATGGTTTTCCTCCGCCACAAAACTATCTGAAGAATAATATAGTTCCAGCAGTTTTAAGGGGTTGTTTTTCTATACAACAACGTATTTAAACTTCAGCGTGACGTTGTCACAATTTATTTATTATGCTTATAATAATTATTACTGCGCATCGTAAATTACATAAAATGCATGGAATATCATAAGATCTTAGTCACGAGAGTCAGTTTGTTTATTCATCTAATAAGAGGTAGTAAGTTTTTAATGTAATTTTTCTGTCATAATTCACAATTTATTTTTAGAATAGATGTTCCCATGTGACGAGGGTAATTAAAGTGACCTATTCTTTTGGTGCGTACGTTTATCTAGGATACTTAAAATAGGACAATCATGCATACAAATCAGAATGAATCGCCCAAATATCCATTGTCAAGCATTTATATGAAATATTAATGAGCTGCATTCGATTTATTAGAAAATCAATATTCTAGCATGCACAGAGCGACCTCTTCACTGAAAGTGCTGTTTTATCTACGTTACAGGACTGAACTCAACCATGGCCTTACACTTGACGTGTAAATGGAGAAGCCGTTTGAAA
>JABJVR010000068.1:990438-1001830 GCA_025773905.1 Chitala chitala
AGACCCAAGGTGGGAATTGAACCCCAGGCCTGGAGGTACGCGGCGACAGTGCTAACCACCACGCCACCGTGCCGCCCTTTAATTCCATGTCTTTTCCTAATATGGACTCTGCAAACATCATGACAGTCTGTTATTTAGCAATTCCAGGGAACTACATTAGCGTAAGACATTTTGACAAAAGAAATGAAATATACTACTGAGAATGATAATTCACTGTGTTATTTACAACAGATACTGCAAAATGGTAAATAATGACATAAAAAGGCACAATGTTCCCTTCTTAAATACACTGTAAACATCTCTTCAATAAGCATGCATATACATTTCACTTTACAAAAGTTTTTTTTAGACAAAGTACTTAAATATTGTTTCCAGCAAAATAGAATTCTTTCAAAAATACTTTCCCATTCTTCCTAAGAACCATTAACATTTATACTCATTTATATATATATAAAAAAAAGAAAAGAAATAAAAAGAAAATCTTTACAGCTGTCTTAAGGTCTTTTAAAATGTTTGCACACATTAATGTACATAACAGCAAACATCACAAAATGAACTCATAAAAGACTGATGAAGAATCTTTCTTTCCGCAACATCTATTTCACAATTCTGTCACAGGCCTTGCAAAAAAAAAACAAAAAAAAAACACAGAGTGCCTCACCATGATACAATAAAGAGCAACTTAGAAAGGTAGAAATCAAGAACAGTTTTCACACCGTTTCTTGTTCGAGCTTACCACAGAGCAGGTATTAATGCCTCAAACATCACATTTAGTCTTCTGTGCAAATCTAAAGTAGGCAATTAGGATGTGTGTAAACGCTATAAATCAGAAATGAGGAAATGCCCTTCGGTTGGTTTCTGTGTCACCTCTACTCACCAAGACCACCATACTAATCGCACACAACTGTAATGTTACATATCTCATTGGTTCCACTGCTGTAATGTTACATATTTAATTGGTTCCACTGCTGTAATGTTACATATCTCATTGGTGTCCACTGCTGTATTATTGCCTGATCAAATATCTTCAATTCGAGACCGTGGTCCAAAACCACCAAAGGCTGATGTGGATATTCTTAAGGAGCAGCTAATGTTGGCAGACGTGACTCTCTGTGATCATCTTAGCTGTAAGCATCGCCGATTAAAAACCACCATTTACAGGTGTGTCCTTTTATTCTTAAATTTTATTTGGCATTAATGTAGGTACATTTTCTGCTTTATATTTAAGTTCCACTGAGTGTTTTGTATTTCACAATTCCTCATGAATATGTACTCAAAAGAATCGAGGTCTATTCATGTGCACGCACAAGAGATGAGCTTTCCTCTACCAAAAGGACGCTGTTTGACAAACAATTATAAGTGGTTTTTTAAAAAAGTAATTGTAACATATTTGTGGTGCTTCGAGTTTTTGGGTGGAACTATGTAATAAACTGTGTTTGTTTTCACAAACAGCTAAATTAATAGAATGAGTAATTGAACATACGAGTATAAACCAAGATAAATTAATTGCTGACAAACGATGGCAGCTTTAAATATTAGTCTTGGACATCCTGTGAAGTGGAAACCACAGTTAAAACTTTTATTGCAAATGAAACCAAGTTGCATCTTTTCTGGCTTTAGCATTTGATCCTGCATTATTTTGAAGCTAAATTAAACTTTCCACCATTTTGTGTGCATAATTATGCATACAATTGCCTCTACACCACAGACCATAGTTATGATGCCTGGTCTCCAAAAGCCAAGCATCTTGGGGTCCATTATCCACCCACTCAGCTCCAGTTACTGACTCTTAACTTTTTCATTCCATAAAAAAGCATCTTCATTTTGTGTGATTATATTTTTGTCTTGCATATCAGTTAAAAAGCTTGATTGGTGGATGATGCTTAGACATAAAGACAATTTTTATGAGTTTTTATGCATGTATATATGTGCAATATACACTTATCTAGATAACTGTTATATATTACGGTTCTGCTACTTTTCCATTACCTTGTTAAACTTGTATAGCCCTTGCGAATGCTGAGACACTGATGTTGACCTCAATTGTCCATTATTTGTCCCATTTTTGGAAAATGCTGTCCTTGTTTAAAATGTTTTTTTTTTGCTTTTGTTTTTTTTTTTTTTTTTTTTTTTGCAGCGTTGCTGTTTCAACCAAGGCCAGGGTCTCCACAGAGTTCTCTTTCCATGAAGGTGGTATAAGAGCCAGAGTCATTCCTTCTGCTGTTAGTACTGAGGGCTGAAGAA
Organism: Chitala chitala; assembly: GCA_025773905.1. Lineage (NCBI taxonomy): Eukaryota > Metazoa > Chordata > Actinopteri > Osteoglossiformes > Notopteridae > Chitala > Chitala chitala. The sequence goes on from JABJVR010000068.1 coordinate 992,683, forward strand.
GCAGAAGTCAGTGTGTGTGTGTGTGTGTGTGTGTGTGTGTGTGAAACTGTGTTGTCTCTCCAAGCAAGTGTATGGCTTACTTATCCGTCGGAACGCCGACATCATTGCGTCCCGCTGAGAGAAGTCCTCCCCAGACTCCTCCCCTTCCCCAGGTCACCGTCCCACCCTGGCTGTTGTAAGCGTGACTGACACCTCTCTGCCGCAGTGTATAAGGGCGTGGCCCCTCTCACTTTTTCTCACGATCTTACGTTCTATCGCCTCTTCTTGCTGTCTCCAGTGCGAGCCGAGCTGTACCGTACCCGTTCACTTCTTGTGGAAATACAGAGTCTGTGTAAGGCCCGACTCCACCTTTGGTATCTGGTCGCTTATGATCTCCACCAGCATGTCAGGAAACTCCACCTTCAGGGCTTGTGACTCCCGGAAGGTGTAGAAGCAGAAGTCCAGAAGGTTCCCCACCAGCTGAAAACCAAAAAGGTCAGCATTTTACACACTCAATTCCCCTGCTGCAGACAAAAGTCATCGTTTGCTTTTGTTCATAGCTGCCTGTTCACTCTTAAGGTTCTGGAAGCAGCAGGAATTGCCTGAACAATAAACAAACTGCAACAAAAACTAAAGCATGTCCCAAAGTTAAGATAAACATCTTTTTTTTTTTCTCACTCTCCCTGTTTGTTTCTAAAACTAGGTCACAGGACTAAAAAGCCAGCACGCACAAAAGCTCCTTTCAAATGAAATCTCATTGAGGACTTAATTCAAGCACTTCTGAACACACACTAACTAACAGACGCTGGCTGGTAAACAAACAGTAGCAGATGGAACGCAATAGTTCATCATCCTGAATCAGAATTCCAAAAACAACTCTGAAAAAAAACTTTAACCATTCAAAACAAACAGATGAGGAATTTCGCCGGAGAAATGTGATTGGTGTAAGCTGCAAAGACATCAGGTCAGTAATCCTGCATCGTGTGCTGAAACGTTACGCTGAACGCTGCTTCGCCATTGAGCGGCAGGAAGGCAATGAGGCGGAGGATGTACTTAACGTCAGTGAAGTATCTGTTATAGTTCAACCACCATCCTCTCTGTTCAGCAGCCTACAGCTCTCTCTAGGCAAGGGTTGGAGAGGGGTTTACTGATTCTCAGTAAAGTAACCATTACTATTCAGCTGGCGTCCTCTTCATGTCACGTTTTGGGGTCCACAATAGCAGATCTCTCTGCTATCACCAAACAGGTTGCAACCTCTCAATAAGTCATTAAAGAGTTTACTTACAAGACATGGACTAGACTATAATTTGACAGGAAAGTGTCCATGGCTGGAAATATATCTGGGAGTAATAAAATGCAAACAGTGCCTATTGTGTTTCTGCTGAACGGCTGAAAACTCAAATGTGTTTTAAGTGGTCAGTAAACACTTCTATTGAATGAGAGCAAAGCTCAATGGCAATGCATGTATTTTGTGGGTCCAGGCATTCAGCTGTATAAAGAGGCTATACAAAAACACAACCATTTACTAACTTCAATTTGAGAAGTTGCGTGTACAAATTAAAACTTGCCCATTCAGAGAGCATGGACTCCGTACAAGCTCAGTGTGAACATACAATACATTCTGAAACGTGATTGGCTGAAGAGGCATATAGCCATGGTTGCGTCGTACTCACATCGTGCATGGCGTCCAGCAGCTTGGTCAGCTGGAAGAACCTCTGCCACATGTGGCCTGAGTTGCTGGTGGCCTTCCCCACCGACCTGCGCAGCTCTTTGATGTAGTTCACCCTCATCTCCTCAAAGGCCGCCTGGTTCTTCAGACCCTCCTTGGGAACTGCGAAAACAGAGACTCGTGGCTTACATTCCACTCATCCCTCCATTTCTAAAGTTCTACAATCCTCACATCCCGCAAATGTGGCACTAGTGACACACTTACGTTAAACACATGCTTAGATCCGTATCTCCTGCTGGCCAAAACAAAGGTACAACCAAAGTCAAAGGTTCAGCTTCAAAGACTGATGTTCCCCTAAAGTGATCCAGCATTTTAAGGCTTCAGTTTTCTTTTTGCTTTTGGTCTTTGTAACTAACTTTTGACCTCACATCGTTTTCGATACATATCAACAGTGCTTGTCTCGAGGGTATCAGCGATGCACCCTGCAGCAGAGGCAGCTTCAGGCAAACAGTGACCTCTCATGTGAACTATACGGGGCATAGGGGCATCCTGGGATGTCCTGGTGTCATAACCACACTCACAGTTTTAGAGGAGGAAGAGGGGGCGGTACAGGATGGTAGTGTGAGGCATAACAGCTGGCCCCGGCTCAGCTGAAGTTCCCCTCTGGACTTGTGCAAGGTTCACTCCCCTAAGTGTTAGCCTTTCCCAAGGTGCTCGCAGTGAGACTGTAACCAAAGCTGCAGCAGAAGGTACACTGGCCAGGAGTGAAGCTCACGTCTCACAGACACACGTTTCATAAAGGAACCACAAATGTACTTATCATCAACTCTTTCTTATTTGTAAAAATATAAATAAAGGTATTTAGGCATCGCATATTTGTTTTCATTCTAAAGATAAACAGGACTATGTCCAATAAATCCTCAGCATTCTGCTTTTCATAAAATTAAGATACCAACCTCTTTAATTTCATTTTAAATACATTTCTCATGACATTTACATTCAGTGTCCAGCCCTAAAGACAATCCTGGGAAGGGCAAGGCACCAGTCCAATGCAAGGCACTCACACGAGCGTCAGCTTACAGTCACAAATTCACTAGGACTGCGTGTCTTCGAGCCTGGGAGAGAAAAACCACACATGCACGTAGAAGACATGCAAACTCCCCTCACACAGAGAATCTACTTAGTACACATTGTAAGCAAAAATCAATTTCAAGTAAAAGTATTATTTCAAAAACCAAAAGGTAAAGTATTTAAATTCTTCTCTTGCAGAAGATTCGAAGCTTGAACTGAATTCAAAATGCAGAACAGAGGCAGAATAATGATTGTGTCCTTGGCACATCAGAGGAAGTTACCCCAGTAAGATAGCTTTTAACACACATTGTTGTGCCCTGAAGAATATTGTAATACCCTCTTATTCCTCAGAGGGCAAAGGCTTAACTGAAGCACAGCCAAACATTTAAATGATATCCAGCTACAGAAAATATTCCCTTCTAGTACAACAAAAAAGCAATTGAGATTAAAACAAAGGCTGGGCTCAAATCCTCAGCTTTAAGCCTTCGCAGCACACACAGCTGTGGTACACAGTTACCAGGCATACATGAATTTGGACTTCTGTGACAAATAGAGATCCAGAAATATAAATACTGTTAAACCTTAGTCCTGTTTTTAAATGTACTGGAGTCAAACTGGATTTTCCAGTGATTTCTCCTGATCATTCTCAAGAACAACACAACTTAAATATGAACAACACTGTGAATATATAACATCTGACACAAATATACTACTCTTTTGAACATTTGAGAATGTTAACATGTTATTTGTTCCATTTGCTGGATGCCAGTTCACAAGTTTCTTCTAAGTACTACATAGTACAGCTGCATACAGTCCCATATAATTTAAATTAATTTTTAGTCATTTAAGCAGATGCTTTTTTCCAAAGGAACTTACAACATTTTGTATGTTACAACGAGCTAGTGCTAGGTGTCTTGCTCGAGGACATGCCAGGTAGCTGGGATTCAAGCCGGGATACTTCTGCATCCCAGCCTGATGGTCTACCCATTGAGCCATGTGGCCACCATATAGACCAATATCCTTCTGTGTGGTTCCCTAAAGTCCCATATGGACTCATGTAGTTCTGTATGGCTTTGTACAGTTCCATGTGGACCCATGCATTTATACATGGTCCGATTCATTTTCAATGATGTCATAGCACAGTCCATATAGTATCAAGATCCAATGGCTGGACATAGTCTCATACGCCACACCTCCTGTAGTTTCATAGGCCACACCTCCTATGGTCTCATAGGCCACACCTCCTATGGTCTCATAGGCCACACCTCTTGTGAGTGCAGACTCTGCCCAGCGACATAACATTGTTGAATAAAGGTGTAAGTGATTGGAACAGCCCCACTGGGGCCAAGCTAAGGCTTTATATCTAAGGCTGTGCATTGCCAACCAGCCCACAATACGATACACATCCCAACACCAGCATAACCATTCAGTGCATCACCATGCATCACGATACCGCCGTTGTATCCTGACGATTAACACTCCGATACTGAAATAATGGAAGTGGTCAAATTTAAAACAGGGCAAATTTAATTAAAAAACGTTAACAGCCTTCAACTACAAAGGATGAGTCAGTACCTTGAATAAAGGTGTGGCACACTTCAACCCCCAGTTACAAAAACTACGTATTTATTTGTGCGTACATAAAGTGCATATTTCTGTTATTAAAACAGCAGAAAACATATATAATGAATCATCTCTCTTCAGCATTTCAGAGGTAGACAGTTCACTGTTTTTGCACTGCACTTAGTATAGGCTACAGAAACAGCATATTTTTAATCAGCAAATGTTGAAAAAATGTACAATTGTAAAATATTTCACTCAACCATTTGAGCAACAGAAAAAGCACCATACTACAACCGTAGCAAGAGCACAAAACATCAAAATATTTAGGTTTCACTTGTACTATAGACTAACCTAATGAACAGTCCGGCAACTCAAAAATGTAAAAGCAACTTTTTGTGCGGTTGAAGTTTGCCATGCAGCTTTGGGACAAACTGAATCGCAATGCATCTATTAACTGCAGTATGGACAGAAGCCTATTTACAAGTCCCTCACAGTTCAGGACGTCTGCTGTTGCTTCCAGAGCCACAGGTGAAGGACCTGTTTCCAGAGGAAACCTGCACATTCCAGTGGGTATCAGTCACCTGGGACCTGCACACCGCTCATTAGGAACTGCTCTGAAAGCTGAGTAGCAATGGCAGGCCACGGGACTGTGTCCGCTGGCGGTGGGCACAGGTTTGACAGGCTGTCTCTCAGCTCAAAGGGCCGCAGCACTTTCCTACACTGATGCATGCAAACTTTCGAACGTGGCTGATTCAGTCAAACATCTATCATTCGCATCACAAGAGGTTTGACAGAACATTTCACAACACAGCTGTAAAACTAAAAGTCACTTCAAACATGGCAAATGAACTGCCAGCCAACAGCTGCTTCTTCTGTTCTGCTCTGCCCCATCCAGCAAAAAAGAACACATAGACATGCCTTTTCAATGATGTAAACAAAGTGATACATAAACAGGTGACTTGGTAAGCCAAACTAGAGATCCTTACATTGCCCGGAATCGTGGTACAGTTATTGTAAAGGTTATTTAGGGCTTACACAACAAAAAATAAATTTACAACAAAAAAAGAGTTTCAAACACTAAAATCCTACGTTCAAATTAGTATTTCCAGCTTATCGTCCTTTGGTGCTTTGATCACTTTTGAGATCAGACTTCCATCAGTAGAGTTTACAGTAAGTAAAGGATTACAAGACAAAAATGAATAGGTGTAATAAAAAATATAAATTTCATTTAGAGCATTTCTCATGAAATTACACTCGTAGTTTGGGAAGATTCTCAATGATATAGCCCCTTTAAAAACTAAAGTGGTTAGAAGCATCAGACGCTCTCCTATTCTGAACGCATGCAGGTCTTATATGAGAATGTTGAGAGTTAGAACGGAAGTGGAAGACAACACAGTTACAGGTATTTCAACCCACATGGTATGGTGGATCTACACAATATGAGTGATTGCTCAGCACACTAGTCTGAACGTACTGAAAACAACAAACAAAACTCCCATTTCTTACTTAAAGCAATAGGTACTTTACCAAATACAGGTATTAGTAGTACTTTCCAAAATTATTAATTACATTTATTTGTTTTTATTTACCAATAAGCATTTTCAGACTTAACTCTAATAGACCCCAAATAAACTCGCCAGCAATACAGTGAACATTTTTAGAGAGAATTAATTGAAGCCATACAGTAAAATAATAATAATAACCAATACAACATCTACAAAATCTAAAAAGAAAATAAACTGGCATGCTTGCATACTTAACAATTATTATCTGCCTATTTCATATGTCCCACTTTTGTCTCAAATTGTAGAGAAAATGTTCTCAAGAAAACTTCAATCACATTTGGACACAAACTATTTCTGACACAAATTTTATTCTGGCTTCCATCAAAACCATAGTACTGAAAGTGTTTTAAATTATATAATGATCACAGATGAGCCAAGGGACAAGACTGCTTGTCTGCATATGACAGTCATTCCATTTTTATACAGATTTTGATCTGAATTTGGTCTTAATGCAAATGTTCTTAGGATGTTTTCTTGTTATCTAGCTAATCATTATGTTAAATTAGTTAAAAATGGCACTCTACCTATGTTACCCGTTAGATATGGGGTACCACACACATCTGTGCTTGGTCCAATACTGTTCTCTCTTGACTTGCAGTCTATAGGTAATACATAGATATAACATTAATTACCATTCCTATGCTGATGACATTCAGTGTTCTGTTACACTTAATAATTGATACCTTAGCTTTTAAGAGAGAACGAACAAAAATGTCATTAAACTCATAAAACTGCTCCTGTTGTTAGGAGATAATCGTATTCAGAGGACTGCTTTCATTTCAACTCTCAACACTTTTGGTTCACACTTTTGCATTAGCAATTCAGCATGTAATTTAGGTGTCATTTTAGTATATTGGTGGCATCTCAAAGGTGTCCATAACTCAAAAACATTACAAAATTATTGTGCTTAGTTGCAGCTAAAGATACTGAAAAACTAGTACATGATTTTCATACAGCAGATTGGATTATTGCAACACTCTACTTTCTGAGAACACACTGCACATTAAGCACTCTACTGTGTGTTCAAAATGCAGCTGCTAGACCGGGAACATAAAGTATGACCATGTAACTCCTATTCTCTCTTTACTCCACTGGCTTTCCTTTAAGTACAGGACTGATTTCAAGGTTCTTTAAGTAGAATATAAGACACTTAAAGGTCAACCACTGGCATACCTAATGCAGCTGATTAATGTATAAACGCCCAAATCATTCGATAACATCTCAGAATGCAGGTCTCCTTGTCATTCAACTCATAAATACACATGTTGGCTCTATAGCATCTACATAAAGAGCCTCTAGATTATGGAACATGTGTACATTTGGGATGGTGAATCAGTCTCAATCTTTACATCCTGACAGAAGACCTAGCAGTATTTCTTTAGTTTCAAACTGACCGTACTGATCCTGCTGTACATGCCCTTGTATTTGTATTTTGTGTACCCTTGTGTTTGCTAGTAAAAGTGTTTGCGCCTTGACTGAGCCACCTTTACTATTCTGTTCCCCATATGTACAGCTGGTGCCCAGTGAGGGGACCGCCTGAAATTAGAGCTGCTGCCCAAGGGTAGCATCATGGATGTGGTCTTAACCTAAGGGGCCCTGTCAGCCTACAACAATCTGTGCCTAGACCTGGCACACAGACTGACTTCATACTGATGTTCATAAACACACAGCTTGATTTTGTGATGTAAAATATTAGTATGCCCATAGGGGGCTGGGCAGCCAGTCGACCATTGACCCCATACATATTTTTCTCTGCAATATGGAGTTTCTGGTTCTTCTCCTCTGTTGCCATTTGCTCTTAGCCTTGCCTGTGTGCTGTTTTTAATACTCACTCATGTAAAGCACCTTAGGGCAGCGCAGTTGTGAAAGATGCCTCATAAAAACCATTTGAATTTAACAGAATTGTTTCTAATGAGTGAACTGGCATGATGCAAACATCTCACTTTTTAAATAAACGTCAGTGGCTGGACATAATGTCGGTTTAAAAGAATGTCCTCCAATGGGATGAGATGCTTCTCTTACTGGTATATGTGATGCACATTAGAAGAAGTAGCTTTATTGTTACTGTGTCCACATACATGTCACACATACACATCACAAAAAAATAAGTTCTCTGCATTTAACCCATCCCCCTGGGGGGAGCAGTGGGCAGCCACATGCAGCACCCAGGGAGATAGCGCTGAGTGTCTTGCTCAAGGACATGCCTGGCAGCTGGGCTGGGATTTGACCCGGGAGACTTCAGCATCTCAGCCTGATGTTCTACTCATCGAGCCACCAAGCCACTTAGATTAGAGCTGCCCTCCTACTGCCCCTCCATCCCCTCCCTCTCAAGGGTGAAAATCTAGCCCACCTTCCACAGCTCGCTTATCCAACAAGTAATCTGCAGCTGTCCCCAACAGGTCTCTCATTTTGCAGCCAGGCATGCACCAACGCCCGACTGTGATAGCAGCATACACTCAAACGATGCTGCTAACTGCAGACACGTTCGGGGACTCTCGACAGAAGTACGTGACCTAAACGACTGCACCTGAAGATGTGCGAGGGTGTCTATTTATGCAAATTACCTCTCAAGTCACACGACAACATTGTTTTATTAAGGGCGCGAATTTCTGAGCCGCAGGCAGACCTGCAATATATCTGTGCGAATGTGCCATTTTCACCAAAGTACAGCTGTGGTTTAAAGCTGCACGGTGAGACTCAGAACAGCAGCACTCATCACGCTACCAACTGCTCCTCCTTTGATTAAGCTGCGGCTGAAATGTTTCGCTCGTTTCTGGGAAAACTGCTAGGAACTGCACATTTCTTTTGGAGTTACAGCTAAAATCTTAAATCTAACTTTTGATTTGCAGTTGGATGCATTTGGACGTTGTAAACTGGTCTTTAGCAGATCTAGGCACTGAGCGGAAACAAGGTTTCACAACGGTGCGACTCTGCCAGCAGTAAGTTCGGCCAAGGTCGAGAGCGAATTACTGCTTTATAAATGGAGTCTATGGGCCCTTAACGCTGGAACTTCCTGTCTGGCTGTTGCTGAAAACTTACTGCAAAAAAATCACTGGTGACTCCCAGTAGACAACGTGGACAATGGGAACTGTGATGCGTGTGGGAAACTCATAATTAACACCGAGTACAACGGTCTGTATAAAAACACAGCAAACTGAACGAAAAAGAGGAAAGAAAAACACTTCATACAGAAAAAAGACAACTATTAATATTAATATATTTTCATAAATCCATCCATCCATCCATTATCTTAACCGCTTATTCCTGGTGAGGGTCGCGGGGAAACCTGGAGCCCATCCCA
>JABJVR010000068.1:1001930-1019500 GCA_025773905.1 Chitala chitala
TGGAGCCCATCCCAGAGCACATAGGGCGCAGGGCAGGGGACACCCAGGGCGGGGCGCCAACCCACCACAGCAAAACAACAACATTAAGTGTAAAATTAACTCATTCAGTAAGAAAGGTCTAATACAAACAACTTTAAAAATGAAAGCATTTTAAATGTAACAGCCAAAAAGCACATTATGTGCTGGTGTAGCTACAGTCAAATGACTCTTTTTAGAGCTTTACTGCACCTTAGCATTCAGCCAGAATCCACCTAACCAGGCAAGAGGACTGGGGAGTGCAGTACATTTAATACAGCCAGCATCCAGAGGAACCGGCACTCATAGATATTCTGTGAGCTGGTGTGGAGAACAAGGAAGCCTCCAGTGGTATGGAGCCCTCAAGCTCCTAGGCAGACATAGAACCTTCTTTTCCTGCCCCATGGAGGGGAAAGTTTGGAGCAATCTGCCAGATCACAGCAGCAGTGGGGGGGGGCAGGGTGTTGCTTTGATGTGGGACAAATTAAAACTGAATTATCATTAGTGCCCTAAATCTCTGCCTTTGCGTCTGCCTGGCCTCCTTTAGCAAACTGAAAGAAACCTATATTAATGAAGCCCACCAGCTGATGATAAAAATATGATTATATGTATTTTAAGAATAACAAACATGACTGTAGTTTAAATGACTGCTAAAATTATTTGTCTTCTGTAGGAAAGAATTTGAAATACCACGTCTGTTCTTTAAAGGTTCCTTAGAGGTTGATAAGATGCAAAAAAAAAAACTACATAGGTTAATACACTGTATAGGTTTGGCACGTAACATTATTAAACTCAAGCTCCCCAAAACACACACGCATGCATGTGCACTCGCACGTGCACACGCACTCACACACGCACTCGCACTCGCAAAGCAAACAGCCAATTCCAGCACGATCCTGAGTTGCATAAAGAGGCTCAGACTGGCTGGGAGACTCAAACCCAATAGGGAAGGCAGCAGCCCTCTTTGCCAGAGGCAAACGTCTTTCTTGCCCATGGTGGTGCAACTGTAATAAATATTTCTACATATCAAGAGAGAGAAGCTTTCTTTGGCCCTTTCTACCTCAGCAGCTCCCTCAAAGTTATACAGTTCACAGTGCATGCATACAATCATGTGTCTCATGGCTGTCCACCACACAGCTGCATCCTGGGCTAAACCACCTGAATGCATCTGCATGGACCTTAGGTCAGATCGTATTCCTTACAGCTATACTGCCTGCCACCCTGGTTTAGTTAATATTAACTTTTTTTTTTTCTTTCATACTCTGTCGTGATTTGCTGGGGTCAGTGTTCGGTGTTAGCCAATCACAGTGTAACCCTGTTTAGGTAACTGTACCTAACTAAACCTCAGTGACAGAGACTTCCACTTCACCACTTCAGATTTTCAGATCGTACCCACATTCTAAACAACACAACTCTGTTCAGTGGCAATAGACTCATTACCATCTTAGCATTGACAACATTCATTAGCGAGGAGGGGTTGGGCGGGGGGGGGTCACTCACCGGTGCTCAGTAGCAGGAGGACCTTCATGACCAGGTACTCTTCATAGGTGAGCTGTAGCCTGACAAACTCCTGGCTCACCTGCCGCATGCCCTGGCACAGGTCGTACATGGCAGACTGCCGCATGCGCTCCCTGTGTTGGGGGAGGGGGGGGTACAGAGGAGATGGTCAAGGTAAGCACACAGAACGGCTTCTTTCACTCTGACTACATGCCTGATATTTGTTGTAATTCAGTTCAATTCAGGTCCTTTTTGTATAGCGCCTTTCACCATAGAGTCACCACCAGGCATTTAACAATAACGTGGAACAAAAAGCATAAAATATAGGCAGTCCTGAGAGTAAACGAAGCTGACTGCATGACTGCACCTCTACACTCAGCTGTTCAGAAACTGAACACGTCTGCAGAAGAGCGCAGGGAGCCGCGCGAACCGCGTTACAGGACGCCTCATCGGACGCCGAGTCCGAAGGAGGAGAAGAGAAAGCGGTGATGCTCAAAGTCAGAGGAAGGCTAATTAACGTTCGCACACCAGATGGCGCGGAGTCATGGGAGGGAAGGTTTTTGGATGGCCACGTCCCCTGTCCCTGCAGTGTCGACCGTGAGCTAATCAATTAATCAGAGTGCCAACGGCCTGACACAAAAGGTGGGTCACATTCACAGCTGACCTGTGCTGGCCACTTCGCCAGACAGGGACTTCACAGGGCGCTGTGTGTGGGAGCAAACAGCTTCTGAGGCTCCAATGCCACACTTCCAAATGCTGCCCATGTACAAACACCCTGTTTACGGGTTTATATTGTTTAATTAATCATATCACTCTATAGTCTTCCACTCCCCAGGGCCACATGTACAAAGCTGGATAAGTAGATTGCGCTTCTCTCGTGTGTTTATTTATTAATATACCTGCTTACTTTGGCCTGAGAATAAACTGGAAATAACACCTTACGAAAGCAGCTACCATGATGGCATGTCCGTTGGAGTTTATTGCTGGTTGAAACAAACAAATTGCTGTTGTGCTAAATCCACCATGATTTGCATCTGGCACGCCTTAACGTTTACAGGTTTTTGAAAAAGTTACCTTATCATCATATTGTCAATAAAAGTAGCATCTAGGGTGATTGACTGTTACAGTCATACCTGGCTCCTAGACACAACCTAAACCGCTTATCAAACACTATTTTATTATTTCAGTATGCTGTTACAATTTTTTTGAGGAAAAGAGCCTAAGTGCACATTTCAAAACAACCTTTAATTCTAGGACCAGACATAAACAAGAAGAATCAACAGGACCAGACAGGACAGCCAAGTGGTGAACACAAAAGCAACCTAAACTTAAATAGCAAAACAAATCAACAGGACACAGAGTCAGTCATTTGATCATCTGAGTTACAGGGCAGGAAGACTGACAAGGAAACAAGGCTGTTGCTGCTAGCAGCAACAATGACAGTACGTGTTACAATAGACACCCCAAGGCACTGATTTCAAAGGCTTTCAGAGAAAGGAGCAGAGGAAATGCTCTTTCTGGAAATGAACTAAGTTCTCCTCCATCCAGCACTGAGGTCATGTCTGCCTGGGCCTCCAGAGGCCACACGAAGAACTGAGGTGCTGCTGACTGTTACCATAGCGAATTGTAGTACTTTAAAACCTGGGCCTGCCAACCACCTGAGCCTGCCAACCACCTGGGCCGGCTTTGACGGAAGCAAGTGCAAAAACCTGACCTGAAGCTAGTGCAAAAACACGTCAGCGTGTGAGATCGTTACCCACAACAGTCAGTAAATGGGCAAAGGGAATGAACGCTCCTGCCGGACACCGAGTAGCTCTATGACAGGCGATGCTGCGTAAATAGTAAGTGTGTCAGTGTCCAAGCATTTAGCTTTAACTGATGAGCCAGATTACTGAAAACACCAGTCCATGTGCAGTATGTCCAGCTGGGTACTTCTTTTAGAAAGCTCACTGCTTGAACATGAGGGACTCTGACAAAGGTGCAATATTACAAATAGCTTAAAAGTAAGTAGTTGCAGAGACAAGCCCTTGTTCTGCAGAGACAAGCCCAGGCAGAAAAAATGTGTTTTTTCCTAAAATCATATGTTTTGGACTCTACAGTGACACTGTCAGTTAATACCTGTAAAGGTCGTATGTCAGATCTGTACCAAATACAGCCCGAGGTGTTGACGGTAAACATCTTGCAGGCATGTTTATAGTGGGTGTTATACACACACCACCTGTTCAATACAAGCTTCTATAATTACCAAAAAATAATTCAGTTAAAATGTAACCTATGAATATAAACAAAGATTTTTATCTAATATACACTGCAATAAAAATTTCAATTAATTTCCAAGACATTTTTGTATCATAGTCACTTCCTGCAGTTCCACAACCTGCCTCTAGGGGTCTCTTCCTACTTGCTTCCCTTTGATCCTCAGTAACTCCATGGTGATGCCTAGCGTTCCCTCCACAACATTGTTGCACATTGCTACAAGTCTTTCCATCAACAAGGTGCACATCAGTGAAGCTGTTTACCTCATTTTGTGCTTTGATCTGCACTGCAGAAGAACAATACTCATGTTTCCTCTTTCAGGAACAATAAGCCTATTAATGGAACACAACCTCGATTGTGCAGAAAACGGCGATGTGATCCTGAGAAGGCCGTCCACTGGAATCCAAGATTTGCCACACACTCTGAATTCAGTTTTTTGAAAATGACTCCAGAAAAAAACATCTAAAATTTAAATATATTGAAATATACATTGCATCCTAACCAAGGGCTTGCTGACCAAATAAATAAAAAACACACACATATACACATACACACACACACACACACACACACACACACACGAGCAGGAGGAAAGATGCAGGCTTACTCATTGAAAACAAGGTCTGGGGCAAAGTAGAGCATCTGTCCGTTGGTGTGTTTATAGGACCTCCAGCTCAATGCGAAGGAGGAGAGACACATCCATGAGTACTGGATGAGGGTGATCTGGTCTTCAATAGGCAGGCTCCTAAAACCTAAGGGGGGGCAAGACACAGTGTTCAGGCAGATAGAGTCACGTCACCACAGCTACCAGTTTCACGAGAGCAACAAGGTGACGTCCTTATTGCCTGTCCTGAGTGGCCTTTCTCTTTTAGCCACAATACCACCCATCACCCTACAGCTTCTCTCTCTCTCTCTCTCTCTCTCTCTCTCTCTCTCTCTCTCTCTGTCTGTCTGTCTGTCTGTCTGTCTGTCTGTCTGTTTTGCATGTTTACAGCACAACCTGAGTGCCATCTTGGAACAGCCAGTTCTGTGCGAGACCTCTGAAAATGTAAGTTAACTCTCCTGCCCCTTGCAAAAAAACCCACTTGAGTAACCGTCAGAGCCATTCACTGCTGACTACCTTTAAAACAGGCATGCCTGAGGATGGCCATAAAATGGAAGTAGGGCAACCAATAATGTGGCGTTTAAGGACACAACTCTCTACAGCTTTCGGCCATACCCTTTATGCAGCATACGCCACCTAAGTGGTTTTGGTAACGTCACACCAAACACACGGCGGGTATAAGCATGAGCCCATCTTCACTGACACCATGGCGCCCTGGTATCTCTGTAATATGTGCCCTTGCTGGATCCTCTATGCCAAACAGAGGACAAGGTGCCTCAGAGTCAGCAGGGCTCTCTACAGCCCCCCGCTTCTATTTATACACCCTCATGCAGCTCTACGGAAGTATCGAGTGTTTGTGATGCAGCACATTAAACATCGCTAAAGTTTTGTCTTAAAAGCCAAAACTGTACAAGACTCCTGAAGAGGCAAAGAAACATACTGTACAACTAGCTTTCCATTACACCTCGGTTCATACACATTATGAACCTGTCATTTAAATTTCATTATTTTAATGAAATACCACTAGGTTCATTTGCTTGCAGTTCATTTGCACTTTCAACCTAATGGCTGGATTGTGAGCCCTTAATATAATGTATTACTTGGACAGTTTTGAGAAGACAGACTTTTATTGCTTTCCTCATTGATCCCACAGTAGTTGCTCTGAGACAGCATCTGACCTGGAAGTACTTTGGCCCACTTGACCACCCGGATCATCTGCTTCCCGGCCAGCTGGTTGAGGCTTGACAGCAGGTGGTCAGTGGTGTCCGGCTGGGTGTTGTCGTATCCGGCATACACCACCTCAGGCTCGATGAGCTCCAGCACACTGCAGATGGAGGGTGCCAGGTACGGTGTGACCCCGGGGGCGTGTGGGACCAGCGTGCTGCCGGGCCCCGCCTCCTTGTGCGCCTCCTTCGGGCTCTGTAGCGTCGGCAGTGGCTCCTCACACACCCCCTTCAGCTTTCCCAGTTTCTTAGACTTCCGTGCTGCGGCAGCAGCGGAGGGGCGAACATGGCGGAGCACACAGAGACGAGCGTTAGCCCTCGCGCCGCAGGCCACAGGCCTACACAAGTCGTTCCTGCAGTGCCGTCAACATGCCAGAGACAGCGACTCTGGGCACAAACCTTTCTGCAGGTGCACATTCACATCTCAGTGACAGGAATAACTCAGAAGACACAAGTGTGCAAATAAAACTGGAGTTAAATTCACTGCGAACACAGGCTACACCTGTGATTACGCCAGGTGCACCATTTAAATTCACTGCGAACACAGGCTGCACCTGTGATTACGCCAGGTGCACCATGACACATTAACTGTCAAATGAAACAGTTTACAAAACTTCAGATTTAACAAAAAAAATTTGAGATGGATTAATCTAAGTTTAATAGTAATACTGGAATACACCTTATACGTGCATTTATTAGAAAATTTGATTAAAAAAATATGAAACCAATTTTCTAATTGCTTTTAATTAAATATATTGTAAATAAAAATTAGATAAAAACTGACCTTTCAGCTAAATAAACAAAAAGAAAATGAAACAATCAAATAATTCAATTTTTTGTTAGAGCTTCAGAATATCAATATCGTGGCCTGAACTAAACTGACTTTCCATTGCAATTATGTCTTCTACAAGTTGATTTTTTAATCAAACATTGCTCAATGCAAATCCCTACAGTTTGCTAAATACAGGAAATCAAACATGGATTAAATGTCACGAAATCCGTTACCCTGGAAACAACCCATAAAACTGCTGCAAAAAAAACCTAACATTTTTTCAGTAAAAGTCAGAAACTCAATTTTCTCAAAAAAAAAAAAAACTATATACATCAAAATAAAAAACACAATGCAATAGTGATTATTTCATGTAAGATGTGATTTTTATTTCTGACCACCCCCCTCATGCACACTAGCCAGAAGTTCTTCCAGGAAATTGCGTGTTGGTCAAAGACTGCAGACTGCATGTGTTTCACTGAGAGGTGGAATTTAGCACCCAGCACTGAGAGAGGAACAGGAAAGACTGCTACAGGGGGTGATCCGCTTGCGTGACATTAGCAGATAACATGTAGGTGTGCTAAAACAGGTAAACACTTAAAAAAAAACCTTTATGTGGTTAGCACATCCATGCTGGGAAATACAGAAAAACTTTTTTCAAGTTTGTGCCAAGCATCTTGATCTGTCTATGTTTCATCAGATCAGTCAGGTAGTAAAATTCAGCAGAAAGGTTCTGATGGGTCTGTTTATTCAGTTTGTCCTAAGGAGAAACAATTTTTTCCCTAGGTAACATCACTAGAGTCTGCCCATTTTTGAGATAAGGGGACTTCCTACAACACCCAGAAAGCCACTGCCAAGTACTAAGGCTACTGTAACCTCAGAAGGTGGCTGAGGTAAAGCATCTGGAAAGCCCCTATCGCCCAGCATTCCTCCCAGGTGTTACTATATTACCTTCATATAATCCTATTAGAATGCGGCTGATGCCCAAATGGCCCCTCTACTGCTGGCCTGAGCCAATCGCATGCTGTTGGGTGTTTTTGGGTGAGAAAAAAAATGGCTTTACACACTGGGCCTGTGATTCAAGTTCAAAGCTGCATAGCTGTTTATTCATATCACAAAACAAAATCCTGTTTGCAACACTGGAGCAGAAATGATCCCAGTGATACTTCTATTTCACAAATTTTTTTGCAGGTTTTTGGTGCCATTCCTAAATGGTTTTCCATCTCTTTCTGAGGTGTAAAATTGGTAGTCTTCTGTAATACAGTCAAGCACGCGCACGCCAGTCTATGTGGGACAAACACAATATTTAGCAGGGACCCTGAATGCTAAATCAAAATTAAAGACATTGGAAAGTCTGTTGTAGAAACAAGCGGCATAATTCTCAGTTCAGCTGACAGATATTTAAACAGTTATACTGCTATATAAACTCCCAAGACACATACTTGCAGATAAACTAACTAAACGACAGTATATCCTTTGACCGGCTAAACTACTTGCGCTGTTGCTAAGTGTCTGCTTGTTTTTGTCAGTACTCAGTGTTGACAGAAGTGACATCACTTCAGCTACAATTGATGTAATAATTGATTAACTAATGCATTTACAAAAAAAAAGAAGTCACTGTAGGCCTCTATTACCTCCCAGGTTCATCCCAGCCTGCAAACACTTGCGAACTCTGCACGCTGGGCAGTTTTTCCTTCGGATCTTGTCGATGATGCAGTCGTTTCTCCCCGCGCACAGGTAGTTGTGCTGCCCTGTGGAAGCGCAGAACACCGCTGGCATCAGAAGGAGGAAGACGAACAAAACAACGTGGAAATCACAAGACACCTACGTCTGTGTAACAGAGAAATACTTATGCAGCAGGCCACATCAATCACGGTTGATGTTCTCATGACAACCAATTGTTAAGTAAAGTATCTAAATGAGATCCATCATGCTGAAACAATTAACCTTTATAAATTACACGATAATCACTAAGAAACAAAATCCTATGTTAAGCAGGGTAACCTGTGTGTAACCTCTCACACAGGTGTGCATCACCACTGTTGTTTTAATTAGGGAGGCGTGACATGGAGGCCCAGGCTGTGTCACAACGGAGCAAGCACATAATCGGTGGTGACTGAAGCGCCGGGCGCACAGTTGTGACGGAGCCTGTCCCCTCTGTCCCCAGCCCCACTGTAAGCGAAGACAATGAGCTCGGGATTCGGGCCCAACCTGCTCCAATAACTCCACGCTGCCCGCCGGGGGACGGCCCCTGTGCTCCCTGGGCCGCGGCCCACTGCTCGGTGACATCACATGCAGCGCGCTCCCTCCTCTTCCCTGCACTGCGCAGCGATAGAATTTTGCATGCGTGCTGCACGTGTTTTTGAGCGCTGGAAACCCACCCTTCTCCCTGCCGCCCCGTGACACCTTAACCCCCCTCCTCCGTGGAGGCACTCATTAAATGTCTTAATTTAATTTAACCTAAGGGATCAAGGCCACAAACAAGAGTAGTTGCCGGGTCAAGTAAATACGTGGCGGATCTGTCTGGGAGCTTCGAGGAGCTGCGTTACTGCAGGAGCCTGAAGAGCAGCTGCAGCTCTGTCACTATTTCGGGCAAAATCACATGACCGTTACATAAGCCCATTCCTCTTGCTCTAAAAAACAGTAAACTGCAACACAGGAAGACATGATGCCGGACTGCGCTGCGATCAAAGCAGAGTCAATTTAGATAACTTGACAGCACCTTCTGCTAAACAGTCTTTCCTTTCCCGTGAATGCGGTTAATTATTGTCAGAAGCGATTATAGGAGCAGAAATCATGCAGCTTCCAACGTGTGATTTCAGCACTCAGGATCCGACAAAGAAGGACCCGGGCAATGAGCGATGGCTTCTTCAATAACCGTTCTCCTACGTTTCACATGTTAACATCTCCTGACTTGTGCTCTGAAAGGAAAAGCTGGTATAACGTACAAAATACTGCAAAAACTGGAGCATTATTTTCAACACTATGAAATAACTTGTGTAACATCAAGGCCCCTAAACTGTTCATTATTGCTGTAACACAAGTTATAAAATGACCTGTATTTCTATACACTCAAAATACAGTTTCTGTTGCTATTTTCACATATTTTTAAAACAGCGTTGTATTTAATGTTTAAGAAATGGTTGTGAAAATATATGTGTGCTGTTGAAGTAATGCAAACAGGCAGGCTGTGTGCAGAGTGAGGGGTGTAGATAAATATGGGGAAATGGTCTGGAGAGTTCCAGGTTGTGCACCATGGTGGTGGACACAGGAGGTCTTCAATGGAAGGTCTACTTTTAGCAAATGACATCACACTTTGGCAAGGCGACACAGAAAGCACACGTCCCAGGAGCACCATGGGAACGCACGGCCTATCAGGGGGAGGGGTTAGGATTACAGGACAGCTGGGATTATATCATCCACGTCCTCTCAGCCCTCCTATCTGAAAATTCAGCAGTCTCCTGATGCGCCTGATCCTTCTGATCCACTCTGCCTTCTTTTGTTACTTCATGTGTGGCCTTTTAAGGAGTTCACCTGTAACAATGGCACAAGTATCATTCTAAAAGATCCAGGATCCTATCTGTCTTCAAACCTCTGACCAATCAGAGACAGCTTTCATATGCACACTGTGGTAGCATAGTCTCATCTCTGCTGAGCTGGAAACGAAATGCTGACGTTTTACCTTTACTTAAAATTAGACACGGTAGGGCTGGCCTATTTCTTTTAATCAAAATGCCAGTTGCATATGGCACAAGCATTTGGTCTCTACCTCAAACATGTTGGCAGTCTTCTTTTGGAGACAACACCAGTCACTTTATCAAACTGCCTAATAAACAGGACAAAAGAAAGGAAAACAATCACACCTAAGTCAGCTGTATCTTAGTAATGTTATACTGCTGCATAGTTTGATACTGTTTATTCTGAGGCACACACCAGACATCACAGACTAGGGCCCACATATACTGTGTTGTCAGGACCAGAATTAGCAAAAGAAATACTGTGAGACAGGCCACTATTCTGACCTTTTCCTGGTATTCTGTCTTAACCGTGTAATTGTTTAGCAAGATTACATTACCCGCTGTCCTGTTACATAATCCTCTGAAATCCTACTGCGTTTGTGTGTGTGTGTGTGTGTGTGTGTGTGTGTGTGTGTGTGTGTGTGTGTGTGTGTGTGTGTGTGTGTATATACGCATGTGTCTCTGTGTGTCTGTATTTGTGTGATGTGGGCGGGTGTGGGAGTTGGTTTATGGAGAGGAAACTCGAAATCCTTCCAGAGCACCATTTCAGCAAAAAGCACACGAGCCAACCAGGCCACAGGGATCTCTTCTGTAACAGCAATTAGGTGAACGGATCCTAACTTAAACATGTATATTCAACCCAGGTGTCTAAGACAGGGGATTGTCTGTGGTTACATAACAAGACCGGCTACTCTGCAGCACATTTTCAGGCACTGGTTTCCTTTCTCTCATGATCCTTCGCCTGTTCGCCTGCTGATCTTTGAATCCACAGCACAGACTACAGCAGAAAAGTCTGCACTTGAGCAGCCCGCCCCCCACATGCTTATTGGTGCTTTGATTGATGGACAAGTCTGTGCATAGTGCATTCATTGGCTGAAAGCTATCTGGGCACGGCAGCTGCTTCTGATATATTGTGCTTTATCATATAATGTGATACAGAACATGCCAGACACAGTAAAAGCATGAGTCACAATAATCAAGCAGAAGTATTTTGTTGTTTCTTATTAAATCAGATTTCACATTGTAAGGTCAGGAAGATAAAAATTCTAGTATTATCAGGGATTAATAAAAATTGCCCTCTTAACGATGCCAATTTATATAGCTCCAGCAGAGAAGGACAAATTTGTTTTGAATTCTCTGGCACAGAATGGTAATTATTGTAATAACATGTTTGTTGTTGTAGAGATAAGAACTAAACAACCACATAACTTCCTTTTATTGCACTGTTTATATTGTGCTGCTTTCTGCCAAAAATACATTCATAAATGTTTTATAATA
This sequence comes from Chitala chitala, assembly GCA_025773905.1. NCBI lineage: Eukaryota > Metazoa > Chordata > Actinopteri > Osteoglossiformes > Notopteridae > Chitala > Chitala chitala. The sequence continues at coordinate 1,013,310 of JABJVR010000068.1, forward strand.
CAGTACACATTATGCAATAATATGGCACAATCTATACTTGATTATGTTCATCTTTTGTGATCGGTGGATTATAAGAATCAAGATTTGCATGCAAAACTGGATCATTAGTTTAAAATATTACATACAAAAACACAATTATATTTACCATTTATTTTTAAAAGGAGCATTTTTGTTCCATCAAAAGACGTGATTTATCGCTTGTCAAAAATATGCGCTGGTCCAGTGGAGAGAAAAATCAAGTTAATTACATCATTCTTTTAAACCCATCATCTATAACCACCTTTTTTGCCAGTACTTTCTGTGTCTTAATGAGTGCATTAACACCTATTCAGTAGTCCTATCTTTATTTTGACAATAAAACAAACCTTCATGCACTGTAGATGCTAAAGAACTTGGCACTGAAAAAGAAATGTGCCTTTGGGTAGTTAAATAGAAACATTCTGCCTTTCTTAGAGAAAGCAGAAAACACACTGAACAAGCAAGTAAACAGTGGAGAGCTGCAACCTCCACACAGCATCAGATAACAGTTACATTTGCCTATGCACAAATGGTACAAGTTCAGAGCAGTTTTTATTTGCATTTATGTCAAAGACCAAAGTTACCATCAAGGCAGTGGAAAAGATGGCAGATAAGAATAGCGGTCGTTTAAGGCCAGCGGAAACTAAGCGACATCAGCTGGATGCGACGGCCTCTCCACTCTGCAACCAACGGCGGAAACGGACTCTGCTTTCCTCTGGCTCCAGGCGAGCTCAGACATGCCAGAGGTCACCAGGAGGATCATGCCACTGTGCGAAAGGCTTCCAGGGTGCTCTAAAGTCAGTCCTCTCATAGCACTGCTACTCTACCCCTATGTATACATTTCCTGTGAACTGGCACCTTTGAAGTTGCATTCACATGTAAGGACCATCTGCAATTCCTGACTGGGTCAATGGCCATGCTAAAGTGCCCACTTCTTATGACATGAACTGTCTGTTGACCCTTAACCGTCACACGGTGCTGTTGTGCAGTATAACGGCATGAGCTTCCTCCACATTCCAAGGCACTCTACTCTGCCCGAGGGACGTTTCAGGCAATATCCTCTATGCTTGGGAAACAGCTATGCAACATGGTAACTTAAACCCAACACGTTATTTTAAAAACTGTCACAGGACGTCACAGAGTGAATTCAATGCACAGCTTAGCAAATGCACAGCACTTCTCATATGGAGCTCCACCATCCTTATTTAAACACCAGGTGTAGTTTTGTTCTCCATCGGCCTCTGGGTTTACAGACAAGTGCAGTGGGCCTAACCCTGTAGAAACCCAGGTGACATGTGTAACATAAAATTTGAGGAACCATAGCACTTTGCCATTCAGTTCAATGCCGGCTTTGATATCATTAATAGCCAAAGTTGCATTCGTGTAATATAAAAAATAAATGACTTGCATTGGCGTAAGCTCTGCAAACTGCCTTATGAGTGAGTCAGAAAGTTATAAGAGGTCCTAACAATGCTGTAACACAGTTCAAGAGTCTCATTATAGTTGTTCAGATTTAATAAAAGTTTAAAAACTAAATGTTATGGGAGAAGTAATGTTAAATATTTTTCATAGCAAAGGCAGTGCTGACACACATTTAAATATATCAAACTGGGCGGAGCTTCTCATTAACCCTTTCCAGATCACAGCGGGCTACCTGGCCCATGGATGTCTGCAGAAGCGGTGCAGTGACATGAGCTTTCTGACATTCAGTGGACATGCGGGGGGCACTCTTTACACATGGCTAATTTGCTCACTGGCACAGGTGACTCCACTTCACCCATGCTGACTGTCTGTCACATTAAAGCATACTGGACCTTAATGGGAACTTTGGACAGAAGTGATCCCAAATGAAACACAGAGCCATGGGCTCCGCTGAGCAACACAAATACTTGGACCAAAGTTTCACTCCTTCTCTCCCCTGTTATAGGTAAGGCTGGATCCATCATCGGGGTTTGGCGTGCACCCAGGGGCAGTCCACAAAAAGCTAGTTAAAGGCACAGCATTAAAAAGAGGCGCCTCCAACGTGAAACACCCAGGGGCCCACTGGGGTGTAAATCCAAGCCTGATTAAAGGAACAAGTCAGTGTAGGCCTTAAATCACAAAGCCAGAGTAGAGTGGGCGGTGAGTATTACACACACTGCATATGCGCTGAAACCCTCCTCCGCAAACAGAGAAACTGTGTGCAGACGTACAGGCAATGAAGGGTTAAGAAAAGCGTTATTTAAAACATTGTCTGCATGTATGGCATTAATTCTAGGGAGCCTGAAACAACTCTGGAAAATAAAGCCATTGTGTGTGGCCTTTATAAAGAAATATATACATGTATGACATGGGTTACATTTCTGCCTTGCTCTGTTCTCAAGATAATGCCATGATACTTTCATACGGAGACTATTAAAAACACAGTACAACATAGTTCTATATAAGTGCATAATCATTTATTATTCCATACAGTTTGCAAGTTACTATCTTACAGAATTTTGCAAACGTAATTCTTTCTTACCAGAGGAAAGGAAATTAATGAAAAACATAAAGTGTACATGCCAGTTTTATATTAAAAAATATGAATTATAAATACTATACCACTACTACTAATACATGTCATTATAATATAAATAACTGGTTTCATAAACTAAGAGAGTCCCAAAAACGTGTTTATATTTTTGAAAATTACAAGTACAGGACATACTGTTGGTATGATAAGGTTCAATACGGGTGCCTTGCTATAACTCCAAAATCAGATACTACAGCCCTAGTTCTATGACAAGTAACAAACAGCTAAGGACACATAGCAATAGAATCAGGGCCAACCAGCTGATTAAGACAAAAGATAACGATGGAAAAACGTCAGGTTTAACCGCTAATGATGCAAATGACCTTAGCATACAAACACCTGTGCTTCTACAGGATAACTGTCAAAATCTTGCCCTGTTATTCTGTGTTGTTTACTTATGTAAGCTGCTGTATGCAAGATGTCATGCAGAGCTTCAATGAGCTCTTGATTTTGTTACACATATCAACTATTTGGGTTTACACTACAAATAACTGGACAAACAAAACTCATTTAACTGCAATGTATAATACCGAAACAGCAGAGTTATGACTAAATACAATTTGATAAGAAACTATGTTAGTGTATATGTAAGGTTGGAATGAACTGTGAGCGACTGTTGGCTACTGCTTCATAAATGCTCTCCAACAGGTAATGATGCATCGGTGGCCTTGGAGATCTTAATGATGATCGATCTTATACTAAAACGAGAGAAACTGCAAACCAAAGCATAGTAATGAAGATGCAATATATGGCTAAAAAAACTTTTTTGTCATAAACAAGCAGAACTGATAAAGCTGCTTCAAACTGGCTTTATCCCAGCAGCTCTAATTTCTCTCTCCAGTTCAAGGACATGCACTTCAGGTGAACTCTAAATTGCTTCGAGCATGTGTGACTGTATTATTGGTGTGCACATGTGTGCCCTGCCGTGGGTTGGCACCCCTGCCCAGGTAGGCCCTGATTGGCACTCTGTGTTGCCTAGAACAGGTTCCAGGGCCTCAGCTGTGAGGCTGACCATGATGGCTGGTTTGAAAATGAATGAATGTTTTGTACTCTAAACAAGGAGCGGGTGTCAGAAGAGTGTTCATTCAAAGCACAAACTGTACCGTACACCTACACGACTATTTTTCATGAATACAGAATACTATTTACAAACACACAATCATCTGGCACTGTTCTAACACCATAAGGTTTAGCCAGCAATAGCACTTCTCAATAAAGGCTTAGCTGATCGGGGCCTGGGTGAACACGCAGAGAAGCAGCTCTCTCGCATTTCTGAGAGACAGGTGACTTGGCAGCACTGTGCTGAAGGAGTTCTGGCCACCGTGCCGCTCTCCTTTTCCCCTTCACCAGCCACCACCAATACCCTGGGGGAACGGAGACTGGCACACGTCATGTGACACGTCTCTGCAAAGGGCTAGCACCATTAGCTTGCCCTTTAAGTCCATAAACCATGGTCACACACTTCATACTGGAATTGAGTTACTCCATTCTTCTTCTGCACTTTACTCACTTGAGGTCGATATTACAAAGCAAAGCAACAGTATGACATGACCTCATATAGGCAGGCACTTGTGCCATTAAACAATAATTCAGAAAGCTACATATTTCACAGAATCTAGTCTAGACTAAAATACTTTAAAGAGTGAGGAGGGAGGGAAGCAATAGAATTTCATGTAAATGAATACACTTTCCAAGCCTTTTTCCATCTATGCCTTCTGGAGTAGATGTTTCCGTTTTGACAAAACATAAAAGTTAAATGAAGTGTTGAATAACTGAAAACAGTGAGGATTACCCTGAAGTTAGCAGCAGGGGGCAGGTTACATTACTAGATGCCGCTTATAGGAGCATTCTGAGGAAGCATTTGGACAGAAATGGTGAAAGCAGCAAGATGACAACTTGCTGATAGCGTGCATAATCAATCAATACCAAACCATATCATGCTTGGAAACGGTACAAAGCCCTTATCCTGAAGCATCAGGCAGCATAAGGGGAGACATGCTTCACTGGCACAGTTACTAAAAACATTCATGTTTACAATCACCTCCAGACACACACACACACACACACACACACACATTTACGATCATCTCCAGATACACACACACACACACACACACACACACACACACTCACTACAAAGATCTCACACACACACACACACACACACATATATAGAAACACCACCACACACACACACACACACACACACACACACACACACACACACACACATATTTACAATCACCTCCAGACACACACACACACACACACATTTATGATCATATCACGATACACACACACACACACACACATTTACTATCATCTCCAGATACACACACACACACACACACACACACACACTCACTACAAAGTTCTCACACACACACACACACACACATATTTACAATCACCTCCAGACACACACACACACACACACACACACACACACACACACACACACACACTGCAAAATTCTCCAGCATGTGTGGTGAAAATCCACAGAATTTTCCTGCAAAAGGCAGCAACTGTGTACAGCACAGAGGTCTAAAATGGATTTAAAGTATAACCTAATGACTGCTCTTAAACTGTAATAAAGTGAAATATAACTAACAGAAATGGCTGTTTAGTGTGCCTGCAAACAATTTATAGATGCAACACTCCGCTAAAGTAATCATTAAAACGCAACAAATAATGCCCAAAAATGAAATAAAAAAAAACATTATGAAACTTTTGGTTTATCCCTATGAAAGACACTGACAGTCCTCAGGTATGTGGCTGGTGACTCAATGGATAGAACATCACGCTGGGATGCAGAAGTCTACTGGTTTAAATCTCAATGTAACTGCCAGCATCCGCTGCTCCTGCGGGGGGTGGGTTAAATTCAGAGAACCAATTTTGTTGAAACATGTATGTGTTGTAACATATATGTACTCAACAATAATGAATCAACTTCTTTAAATTTGGTCAAGCTTGCTGATGGAGTTTGAAGTACTTTTTCATACGACTGCTCCTGTTTTTCTTTTACTGTAATAATGCTTGTCATGTGTTTAAAGAAACTGAAAAATGAAAAAAATAAACAAAAATAAAGGGTTTTCCGACAACTGCAAGGCTGCCAAAGAACCCTAAACACATCCCAGAACGAAACCCCATGCGTTTCTATAAAATATCAATGGCTTGGCTAAGGAGACAAGCAGAAAGGCTGGTCTGGAACCAGCCAACGCGTCGTGTTGTCGCCACTCACACGCAGCTCTTGGGTTTTCTAGGGTTCCAGCTGCACTCGGCTTCCCTGCTGCCTGGTCAGCAATTTTGGTTGGAAGCTCAGCCATTGAGAAAGCAGTCAGCTGAGCGGTTGAGGTTTCAGTATCCAGTTTCTAATGACGGAGTGGAGCTCCCACACACACTGGTGTCCTCATGTCCAGGTGGAGACCTCAAGCCACAGTTTCCTCCAGTTAACATGAATGCCCTCAGTGACAATGTCTACCATGCCCCCCCTCCTCCTGCAGCATGTCTGAGTGCCTCTCATTCCACTTCTGCTTTTCCCTAAACAGGGGGGGGGGGGGGGGGGGGGGGGGGGGGGGGGGGGGGGGGGGGGGGGGGGGGGGGGGGGGGGGGGGGGGGG
>JABJVR010000068.1:1019600-1045941 GCA_025773905.1 Chitala chitala
TCTCTCTCTCTCTCTCTCTCTCTCTCTCTCTCTCTCTCTCACTCACTCACTCACTCACTCACTCACTCACTCACTCATGTGTACAGTCTCTGTTATGTAACGCTGTTAGTTCGTGTTTTCTTTTAATTGAACCAGCCCCACTCGACCCACTTTGTGGACCGCTCAAGCGCAAAACTGGAAATTTAAGCCGATTTTGCTGCAGTGGCTCAGCAGTACGGTTTATCAATAACTGCAACGCAAACCAAAAAACTACCTATTTTTTACTCTACCGAATTGTAACTTATAATAAAGGCTGTCGAATATACACGTAAAAACTGGTGCTTACTCCGCCAGTTTGTACATACTGTATTTCCTTTATCAGTCGAAATGAATTCAGTTATACGGTCACACTTTTTCTCATCCTGTGTAATTTTATTTTATTTATTTATTTGTATTTTCCGTGAAATTTAGTATTCGGTGCTCTGCACTGCAGATCCGCACACGTAAAAAGCCCGGGTTGAGTGTGAGACAGATGAGATCACCTACAATGCATCGCCTGGAACCAAAGAGAACTAAAAAGGGTGGCAAAGCCTGACATAAATTTTCACTCCTTATTACAATGATTTTCATACAAAACAGAGAAAGAACTGAAACAAGCCATATGCAGTCTGGGACATCTTAGCTGGCTGCACACTGAAAGCCTGGTGGAAGACAAATGAGCTGGCCCTATGGTGTGTGCACAGTTTTTCTCAAACACCACTGAGTTCAGATGAGGACAGTTTATATTCCCTCCCCTCTACATACCACAGGCAACAATCGCAGTTTAACGGCACGGCCCGTCAAAAGCTGCGCTGGGGAGGGCAAGAAGGTTCTGAGACACAATAGGTCTCTCCCGGTGTTAAGTCATGCATTGTGTATTTCTGTGCGTACAACGACCTTTGTAATGGAGGAAGTTTACAGCAATATGGTTAACTTGTGAAACTTATCGACAACTGGTTTGTATTCTACAAATTATTACAAGTGGTTCTCCAGTTGTGGTTAACCTGGTATTTTTTCTTGTCAATAATTCACACACTGGGGAGTGAAAAGGTTTAATCTGACACTGAAGTACAACACTTTTGACCACTCATTTGCTGTCCAGAACCACCCGCCCAATCTGGAACCTGTTCCACCAAAGGCCCAAAGACAGGAAAGCCAGTCTGTCACTGAGCACCAAGAGCAAATAACAGACCACCCTGCACACCCACATCCCCCCCCCCCAGGGTTACCAGACAAGAGGATTAGCCCCCTGTGCTAAAGACACAAGTACATTGCTTAGGGTTTTTACTGTAGCAGTATTTACTTACATTATGGGTAAAATTAAAAGCAATTCACCTGAACTAAATGTCTTCGAAGTGTGGGACACTAATGTTGACCCCAATAAAACGTGGCATGAGGAGTGAGGAGAACATGGAAACTCCGCACCCTCAAACCCAGAACCCCAAACGTACACTCACTATTACCCACTAAGACACAACCATATATTTTTTAATATGCTTCATTTTAAATGTCATAATTTGGTCAGTGTTAATAAAACTATTATTTTTTGTGAATATAATATGAGCAAAACACATCTGTAGGTTTTCCTGTTTTATCAGTGGTTTGTCAAGGTTAAACACAAAAAAACACAAAATACTTCATGTTTTGACAACGTTAGAGCACCAGATCAATTTCCTGTGCTTTTGTTTTTTTAAACAAAACTTTTCAGTTTAATTCTTTGGAGCAAGCAACCTCGACCTTTTATTTCCAAGGATAAACGTGAACAGACAATTTAGGCACAACTAAAATGCAGAACAGGAAATAACTGCAAGTTTAAAAGTTGTCTGACAGGTTGACTGCAAGCAAGGCAATATCCAAACAAGTCCAGCAGGACTTGTATTAAAAATTGATAGTCATGGTGAAGAAGGTCATACGCCCCATTAAGCTCTGATAAGGAAGTTTCACACAGATGTAAATCAGGGATGGAAACCAAAACTCTTCTTTATACAGTTACAGCACCCCCTCACCCCCGACAAATGGCTCAAACACTACCAGAGCTCCTGATGTAACGACGCACCGAGGCCTGGAGTTAATTGGATATTTGTATCCAGCAGAGTTTGAATTAATCAAATCAATGTCTCCCATTAATTTAGTATAAGAACACACAATTAAGTGTCTATTAGCGCTCTCGCAGGAATATGCTCTTTCACCCCAATGTAGAACATTAGCAGCTGGCCATAGTCCAGCGCTGGAAGCTCTTTCCATCTCAGCCCCTACTTTCTCCTTTCTGTTTTTTCAGCAGCTCTTCCCCTGATGCCGTGGCAACGGTGGGGTACCGAGCGTCCCTCCGCACGATGCCTGGAGAGTGGATGATCACAAGCGGTAGATCACTCCCCACTTCCTCGTACATCTTGGTGGACGTGTTGTGTCCCTTTTTCACTAGTCCACTGGCTTGGATGCTGGCGCTTGCTGTCAAATCCAAATGTGCAGACGACGTGTTGCTGAATGCAGCAGAATGCAGAGTCCTGAACTAAAACTGAATGAACATTGAAATATCGGGTTTATTGTGTTTTCATGGGTCCATCATAAGATTCCTCCAGTTCCTTGTTTGTCTTGGTTCTACAGGCTAAGGAAAGGAAGCCAGGTACAGTACAGCAGCTACATTACAGTTTAAAGAAATATTTGACCCAAATTTTCCATGCAAGGTTTAGGTCAGCCGTTACTAAATCAGTTTCCGTGTTAACGTTTCAACGCTGATCTGGTGTAGGACTGTCAATTCAGACTGAGCAAGCTAAAACAGGACTTGCCTTGAAAGGAGCTGCCTTGAAAATAATATATAAGCATGGACTGAATACGTTACAAACAATGTCTTACCAGTATGTGTTCATGCAAGCTACTGACACATGATGGGACAAATCACTGCAGACACTGGTCCATCTGTGTAGTAAATATACATACAACTCAGAATACGCAGCAAAAATACTGGTTTGAGACAAGTTCGTTAACATTCAAGCAAGAAAATTTTCCAAAAAACTACAGAAAGGAATACAGATGATGATATTGGGTTTAGTTGTTTTTCCAATATATAAACATATAAACCTACTGTAGGCATTAATTTAATCATTTGTTTGCACACTTAGTCAATGCCAACCCACACTCTGCAGAATCAAGTGCAATTCCATATACATCTCTAGACCTTGCCAGCACTTTTCAAGTCCCAGAAATCAGTGTCAATCCTCCCTGACTCTTTCATGCAATCCATAATATTACTGGCTACTTATGATATGTATGCCATGATATGTATGTATGCATTCCACCTAATAATATTTTTTGGAAAATTAATTACATAGCTGTGATTTTTTTTTAAGGTCCACCCTCCTTTCTCTACCCTGAAATTGTGTAAAGTCTTTAGGGACCCCCCACTCCCAGTCCAAGTGTGGAAAGTGTGACTTAATACACCATAAAAGAGAGGAAAAGCCCACTGCTTGCCCGGGTCAGTTTGGCACAGTGTACGCTCAGCCACCTGTTCTGCCTTTGCTGGGGAGAGAAGTGTGAGGTCTTCACCTGTGCCTCTCCATATAAATCAAAGTTAAGAAGGCCTCGCACAGGGCCAGACTGCATTGTGTAATCTAACATCCACACTGGCACTTTTTATTAAAAGCATTATCCCTTTCCTGAGTCAGAAACCACTTCTAATTAACAACTTCAGATCTGTGAGAGCATGAAAACATTTGTGGTTCTCTCTCCTGTGGCCACACAGGCCCTCGCGTTGCCAAACTGTTTTGTGCAGCTCTTTTGCAGAATCATCATCTCACCATTTAAATGTCAAACAGCGTACATGTCGATAGCTCCACCAGCGGCTAATGGTTAATTGGGCAACGTGTTACTGGCAATGGCAGCTGATTATTTTCAAGGAGGACGGCAAAGTTGACCTTAGTGGCCAATGATGAAACAAAAGTACCAAACGGACGTAATGGCGGCCAATGAGGGCTGCCGCTGAGTAGTCATGCTCCATCTGGAACGTATTGCATAAGGCTGTCTTCCTGGCTGGTTCATTTAACATCAGGTCAAGCAGAATCTCATTAGGAAAAGACTAGCTGTGATTCAATCAGCATCCTTTTTATGAGTGGCCTGTGAAGTGCCAAAGCATTGTTTTTCTTAATGTTCTCTGCTTTGCCTATTATCATACATGTGCAATTTGTCCAATAAGCCAGTCGCCAACAAATAAAAGAAGAGTGCAAAATAGGTCCACATAAAGCACCTAATTAAAATCTAAAAATCACATTTACAAATTGATGAAAACGGGTTTCAATAATTTGCATTCATTTCATTTTTCATTTTTTCTGTTGTGAATAAAGAAAATACAAACAAGTTACACTGGAGTCAGAAATCTTAATTATACCGGTGAACTGAAATGTTTAGTTTTCTTTCTAGAAAGGTCTAATAATAATATTAAAATGGTTCAAAATCTTTCAATTCCTCCCAAAGCTATCATTAAAATGCAAACCTGAAGACACATACAGCATATATGCAATAAAAGCTGCAAATATACACACCACAAAAGGTTACTATTCTCAAGCGAGAGTCCAAATTTTACTAAAGCCATTATACTGGATTCCATACATCTCCTCTGATTTATAGTCATGTTTATTTGAAGTCTAAAGTCCAAAGGTCAACCAAAATGATAACGATCACACTGCTAATATATCTTTCACCAGTATGTCTAAAGGTGGTGTAGATGCGTCACTTATTCTGAAAAAGTGAAGCAATGAACAGCAGATAGGCAGGGTGTTATTCCTGTTAAACATGACGGCACAGGAGCATTCGCACAAACAGGACACGCGCTGCACTAAATGCTACACCGAGGCGGCTCTGACAGAGGCCAGGCACAGTTGTACAGCTGGCTATGGTGGTACGGGGAAGCAGACTGTAGATTTACTACAAGTGCATCAAGATCAAATCCTGAGGAACACAAAGCACCATCGACCGTCCAACCAGAATGAGAAGAGACCCCATCTATCAGCTCAAAACAGATGCCTGGATTAACAGCATTCAGAGAGAGGGAAATGAGACTAAATTCATTTGTACAGAGCTCTTAACAGAGGAACACAAGTTCATATAAAGTACTTGTACACAAGTTAGAGAAATGGGCTACTATCGTGTCATTTGGATACTAGCCTTCTAATCTGAGCTATACAACAGTAAATATTTATCACAACATAACCAAAAACCTTACAGAAGTCAGGCAGTAACTTTAGACATTCCCAGGTTAAGTTAAAGTTAAGTTAATGCCTCAGGCCTTCAGATTTATTGTCATATTTTGTCTGGTTTGTTAGCAAGGCTACACAGCACAGGCATATTGTTGTTACACTCCAATAGCACTTAGCTTGCCTCTTCTCCCCCCATTCTTCAGCTACAACCAAGCAGTCCCAATGCTGGTCAACAAATAATAGCGTTGATGCTAATCATTTACAGCCACGTGCCTGGCTTAGTCCCACGACGTTTCTGCTTACTTCCCCCGTTTACTTTAAGGTCAGCCGTTAACATGTGATTCACACTGTAGTGGCTTTACAGTCAGACATTATAAAGAACATACTGACACGGCACAAGGTCAGCCGGTGGTTCCACTGCGTGTGCCCTCACATCCTTAATAATGCAGATTTTACCTTCCCAGTGGACTGCAGTAGGCGGTGGAGTTTAACGTGAGGCATCGTGAGCACACGCAGCAGCGTCGCGCCGCAAACGCCAGCCCAGTCGCCATCTCCCTGCCCCCGCGGGCCCAGAGTTTGGCTCCCTTTCAGGTTACGGACGCTCCCGCAAGCGCGGCTCGCCGGCAGAAACAAACACCTACGGCTCACATCCGTGCCATTTCTCATCCCACTGTTACGGAGAACACAAAGGAACGGCAGCCAACGGGGGCATGACTCATCTGTCACAGATGACAGAAGGTGTCTGTGAAACAAAAGCTGCTCTTCTGTGCCTTCGCCTCCTTTATCAATGAAGACCTATGGAGCCACGCTAACATTTAGCGCACGCGATGTCACCAGCAATTTCCATCAGTGACAAGAATTTTGTGTCACTCTCCCCTGCTTTCATTACTGTCACGTCTGATGTGCAGCCTCCAGTGCGTCACCCCATAAATAATGCTGCATCCCACATACAGTACAAAACACTTTTAATTCCTACACCAATATAGTGCGAGAGCATCTCAGGAGAGTATCGGTGCTAGGCACTACACAAGATTAAATTTCACAAATTGAAATTTATTTGAGATCCACTTGTCTCGACAACTTCAAGCAGAGGCATCTTGCCCTTTCGAACCCGGGTCCACGCGACTCCTCTGATTTTTTTGAGCTTTGTGATTTTTGGTGCGGCTTTTGAAATTAATTTGTGTATAATAAACGAGTTTCAGCAGCGTGACACAAAAGCTGTGTTTTCCAAAAATCGAAAGAACCAATGCAGCAAAAATGCTGGTTTGAGACAAGTTTGTTAATATTTAAGCAAGTAGATTTTTCCAAAAAACTAAAGAAGGGAATACAGATTATGACATTTGCGCACACAATAAATCTAATTATAAGCAGACCCATGATGAGGTGAGGTTACACAAAACCATCAGTTTTCCTCTATATCATTTTTCTTGGAAGATGATATAACTGCTTCACGCAGACAGATGATGTTGCCTGTATATGACAGTTACCTCACTGGACTGGTATTGCTACAGGGTCAATTAAAGTAAACTCTAAATCTATAAAAGTTTTTAAATGCACAGAAAATCCCTGTAGGTACTTCGAACCCACCATCAAAATATTACACTGAATATATCAAAGCTACAGTTAATTAATATCCAATGATGTTCCCTTTAGCAGCATTGATCCTGTACCATTGGCTGAAGTTTTACAGCCGTTAGCATAGAAAGCCTACATTCCTCAACCGGTTCTCACAGACACCCAATGGGACACTTTGCCTCGCCCGTCTCGTCTCCCTTACCTGGGCAAGTGTTCAGCAATGCAGCTCTGGCCTCCGTAACCATCCCCCGCCCTGGATGACAGGGAGTTCTGTGATAAGCCACGGCGAGCCTTCCAGGTCTCCATGAACGCGGTGACGGGAGAAATCAAATTCAGCAAGGGGTTCATCTGGTCCCGGACGTCGTGCCGCGAGAAAGACATTGTTCCTTGCGCTCCGATCTGGTAATGAAATGAATGTCCACCTGAATTAAGTCCAACAATGGCAGGCAGCTGCACGTTGTCGCTGTCCTGGTAGTAGCTGCCATCGTTACACTCCTGCTTAATCCCCTTTGGCAAGACGCTGTTGGGAAAAACACCGGGTTCATAGTTGCCGTTTAGCGAAGAGACAGGAGGTCCTAATATTCCAGAAAGGCTGTATTCATCCATATCGTCTCTCAAGGACAAGTAGGTTGTCTCTGATGTAGAACAGAGATTTAAAGATTCCTGCTCACTGTAGTGTGAGTTCAGACATGCTGCTTCTTTGTTAGGCTCATTCTTAACCTGAACAGGGAATGCAGAGGAAGCCATGCAGCCTTTCCCACTGCCCAGGCACATGCTCCGAAAGTCAGTGTCCGGCTCGTGCTTTATGTGTTTCACCATGCCCATCTGGTCCAGGCCCACACTGTATAGCTCACTCTCCACACTTTCCACCTTCGGGAACTCAAACCCCTTCAGGTCTTTGTCTCTGTCCCTGGGGCTGTGGACATCACTCTGAATGAGACCCAGTCCGCCGGCCGGGCTGGAGACAGGGAACCCCGACAAATTCTGAGGGCTGGACAGAGCCATGGCGCCGACTGTCCTGGGGCTGGAAATTGACACCCTCATGCTACTGCCAGAGGGGCTGGGCAGAGACGGTCTCACATTGGCGCTACACGAGGGAGGGGACTTAACGCTGGCCATGCTCTGAGGGCTGGAGAGAGGGGATCTCATTACACTGGGAGGGCTCGCGTGAGGGGATGCAGTGTTGCTGGGGCTACACGTGCTGGGGTTTCTGGGGTGAGCATGAGCAAGGCCTGGCAAGGCGGCGGCCTGGCTATTAGGGCTGCCACGGGCAGGACAGGCACCTCCGAAATATGTGGGGCTGGTGGCTGATGACACTCCGCTGCTGCCAGCAGGACTGGGAATGGAGTGGCCAGCGTTTGAAGCAGTGCCACACAGTGCCGGTGCCAAGGCTGTGGAGCCCTGCAAAGGCCCAGCACAGCAGTCCACAGGGAGCACATTCACAGGCTGAGATACCGCGTGGTAAGACAAAGGCGGTGATTTTAGTTTCGGATTCCCACCTGACAAACCCAGGCTGTCTTCTTGGTGTTGCCCACCAGCCAAGCACAGTTTCCCAGGGCTACAGCGCCCCCCCTGGGCATTCTGCTGGCCTGCGCCATAGTCCACCTCCCTCACCGCATTCATATACAAGCCCATGGATTCCGCAACCGTTTTTGAGAGCTCTTTTGAGTCCATTTCCAACTTTGCGCCAGCAATAGGAGAGTTAAAACCTGGGAAGGTGAACTGCCGATTCTGGTTCTGGCCCGAGCAGAGTGTAGATTGGTGCATCCTCTCCCCTCCTTGGCTTGCATTCACCAAGTCCATCAGAACATCGCTGTCGGCCTGGAAAACACCCTCTGCAGAACCATGGTACTGCGCCGCACCTGGATCCTCCTCCCACCTGGGGTCACTGTCCATCCCCTGAAATAAACCTCTATACCTTTTGGCTTCCATACCTGAATCATTGACACATCTGTCCAAAGGAAACATAAAGAGAAGAAAATTGCATTAAAACCTTAACAATCTATACAGGCAAACATTAATAACAGTTACTAATGTTTATGTTAATAATGCTTATCAGTGAAATGCAAGGCCAGATCTACCCCTAGGGCAGGTTCAGTGCATGTCCAGAGACCTTTAATGCTACAGGGCCCTTTAAAATAAATAAATGAATTATTAAAGTGGAGGTTAAAGCATAGTATGGTGGCAGGGATCTGAGCTAGAAGAGTCAAAGCCCCACTGGGGTTTTAATCCAGTCCTAGTGAAATCAAACGCTTATAGTGGATAAGATGAGCACATTGAAACAGCAGCCCTCAGCTTTTTTCTTCCAGTGAAAACATTACTCTATAAATCGTATGCATATTAAATACAAACTTCAGGCGCATATAAACTTTGTTTAATTAAAAGATCTAATACACTAAAAAGAAATTGTGCTAATATGGTTTAACACAAGTTATTTCAAATGTTGTTGCTATGTGTTTAATTACTTTTCAAAACTAGAAACTTGTGTAATTACGTTTCCATTATGAAGCTTAACAGAACGTTATTAACTTTTTATTCTAAAAACAAAAATGTATCTTTCCCTTTTGTCAGACCTCCAAAAAATCGTCTCACATGGACCCTGGAAATGTTATTATACTGCCGTTAGAATTTAATTAACAGCTCAATAAAAGCCTAATTCATAAGAATTCGCTTGGAATGAAAACCAGCCTCAGGGCCAAGGCATGGAAACACAGTTGGCAAAACCAGATGGTTTTGAGACTATACACGTAAACTTCTATTCGTTTACATGTCTGTTATTAGCTTTGCGTTTACAACGCAATGTTATCAAAACGAAAGAAAACACGATGTGTTAAACATCTAAGCGTTTATCTGTAATAGTTTTAATAATAACTCCGTTGAGAAGCTCCACTGCTGCCTCCCTGTGTGTGCGCGCCTGAGCTCCTGTATGCAGCGTGTCTAATTGGGATAATAGTGCGGTGCAGAATGACAACGATCAGTGCAAATATAAATTTAAAATCTGCTACATTAACTTGGTTGATCATTGGCTATTGTCGACTGAGAAATCAGTTCGAGGCAATGATTTAATCCTTTTTTCTCCCCTTATTACTTAGAAGCTAACCTTCGTTAACTTTAAAAATCGAGCATTACCACTAAGCGGAAACAAGCGCTTGCAGAAAAGCAGAGGCTGTGCAATAAGTCAGAGCCATCTGCGACATCGCGATATTCTTAAACACTTCATCATGATACTCAACTATCCTCAAAACCTAATTTCAACGCTGGAAATCGATGAAGCTGGATTAGTGATCATTTAATGATTTTCACATATTGCCGTCCCCTTTAACGCAACTACGGGTAGCGTTAGTTACTTGCGCATTTGTTTTCATTACATAAACCCGAGACAAAGTGACAGTACGGCTTTAAAGATGTCACGTGCTTTTCGGACACATTCTCCTGCCATTCCACCTCTTGTATGCGACCATTGGATAAAATTGACACTGCTTCATCAGACCACACAGGGATTGGTTCGATAAATCTGTCAGTCGAGGTTTTATCGCTGCCACAACATTGCTGCGACACAGCGAAACAGTGCTAAAAAAACATTTAGGCAACGCTGTACAAAGAAAAAAGTCGCAACTTTGGATAAACTGACGAAATTTGTCCTTAATTAACGTGTAACATGCAACGAAAGTTAAATGAACAATTGCAAAATCGCTTTTTCCCAAGCAAAATCTTCGTAAGATCAAGTTTAAATGTTTCTTGCTTTTTGTTACTACAAATTATGCGTTATGCCGAATACTAATTATAATAAATGTTGTATTTAGTCGTACATTGTTATATAAATAATTTGCAACGTGGAGTGAATTGTCAACTAGTTAAGCGCCACATTAACCAAATTAAAATATATTTCAAGTACGTCTTCTACTTTTCCCACTTAAGTTGAATAACCGAATCATAAACTACGCAGCGTCGTACGAATGCAACCAAATTGTAATGAGGTTTAAAAAAGAAAACAGCTAGGCCAGTATTGTCAATACTATCTTTACCAATATCAGTCCTAAACGTGTGTAAATTACGGGACGAACGGCAGAGAAATAATGACACACATCATGAGTTATTTGGACTGTCCGGGTCTGCGGAACTGCTAGATCACTTCTGTCATTTATGAAGTAAAATTGTTACAATGTAATAATGTCCAATGTCATAAAATGCGGCACTAACAACAATTAACCTATATTTGCGGAAATAAACGTTTAAAAAGTGAGATCAAACTTGACTGAGCGTTAAATCATGTTTAAAAAATTACAAAAAAACATTGCCTCGTATTATGTGTTCATTTATTATTAACGAATATATGTGTATTATTAAAATAAATATTTCCATGCATTTACTGGTCGGAATCCAGTTTAACATTATTTATTACGCTCGGGATAATGTTTAAGCGTATGTACGTTAAAATGCTTTCGGACTCCCCAGAGTTAAAATTTTTAATGAAAGAACACTAGTACCTAAAAATATGCAAGAAGTTAAACTCATGAAAAACTTACGGCAGGATATGTTAGCCCAAAGTCAACATTTTCCGTCCTTACCTTAATTACGACATCCAATTTAGTCAGGTGGCTGTGTTGCCGGGCAGCAGTAATCCAAGCATAGATCGCTAATAAACTCATAAGTATTTCTTCCTAACAATATTCCCAATGTACCGAATGCTATTTAGTCTCCTCAAACATCCACTAGTTTCAGTTCTGACAGCTTAAAGCGCTTAAGTATACAGCTGCGTTTCTGAGCTGTGATCTTCAACAGCAAAGCGCTGTTTTAACACCCCGATTTAAATCGGCGATTAAGACGGCCTCCGTGGATTTTTTCGCGTTAGGTCAACATTACCGCACATTTCTGATTTCCTAGCTTTCCGACTGGAGACTGATGAAAACAGCTAAGGAGTCCGGCGGACTTGCCTAGCGACGTCATTCTGGGCACATGAACCCTCCTACTGCAACGAGCGATACAAACTCGGATGGGGAAGGGGGCGGTGAGAGAGTGGGGGGTGAACGAGGGAGGGGGCGGTTCAATGGTAAGTTTCTCCGCACAGGTATACGACATAGGCATGGTATTTGAATTAAACCGGTGTTAATCCTTTTGTCTGTGAAGGATAGACACCGAACTGCAAAATTCTACACAGTAACCTAAATTTAAAGTGAATTTAAGGACCACAGTAACATTAATTGATTATGGGATAAAACTACCCAGTGCTTTCATATGTATATATTTTTATTTGTTATTGTAACAAGCTGGACAAAAATACGAGTTGCTATTATTGATAATGTATGTTTTTATGTTATACATTATATTACACTAAAAGTTAACGGTGATTAGCAAGTAAAGAACTGTAACGAATAGTAAAATTGCATTTTTAAAATGCAAAGCTTTCAAGTAAAGAATTCGTGCATTGACGCATAGGGAAAAATAGGTAGCCCTGCCAGCTGTCGTTATACTGTACGAAATCTCTCATGCTATCAGTATTGCGACTGGGGTGGCAACTAAATAACGCCGACTTTACAATGTCTGTTATTAATGTCTTTCCCTCTTTTTTAAAAGGACACTTTAATTACAGTATCAAAATGTGTTACAGTAGATGTATGTTGCAATCTTTTAATTGTCACTTGAAAGATATATTTGTTCATTCGTGCATGTGTTTCATTTGGGAAAACAGACACGTTTCCCATATGGGATTTCTTCTGCAACAGATTAACACAACCCCGCACAACTGCAGAACTGAAGGTTGCATGACATCTTTTTTGTTTCCGCGACTGGTTTTAGTTTAAATGATTTTAAAAGATCAATACGAGCGCATACGGATAATGCATTTTCAACTTCAAAATCACAGAGAAAGTCGAGTAAAAATTACTGAGGTTTCGGGCTGTTGTTGAGTCTACATCACAATATCTGAACGTGATAGGAAAGACGAAACGGCTCGTTATTCAGTTCATGAAAAGTTCTTACATCACTCAAACACGCCGCGACTGAAAAATAAATCCACCACCAGGTGGCACTGTATTTTTTTTTAAACCCCTGAATACATCTGAAAATTAAATTGCGATAAAGAATGACATAATTGCCTTACGTCACTCACATCGTTAATCACAGCAGGGCAGTGTCCAGCAACACACCTGTCCATACTGTCTTCAGTCAAGGTGCTTTTTTTAAACACCCAGAAAGAAAAAAAAATGTCTATGACAGCAGGGCGCTGACTTTAGACTCTATGGAATCAGCAACTGAAAATTCGTATGTGGTCGACTCAGCTTTGGTTGTAACCTTGAACTCTTCATCAGACCTGCAGAAAGACTTGCCTGGTTACTGCAGAAATGCCAGAGGTCGATGCTAACTCCAAACAGAGGGGGAAGGTGATGGGATTTACATAACCTCGTACACAGAAGAGTTGAACAGTATCACAGGAGATGCCACACAGGACACTTAAACTGGATTCAACCTCTGTTGAGCTTCCTAGTTTGAGCTGCAGGAAGATTTTTAGACTCAGCAAAGATGCTCAAAATTGAACTCCTGCTTCATAAGTATTATATTATGAGAAGATGTTAGACTACAAGTTGCAGACTTGACCTTGCACAAAATAAGTAGAAAAGGTGGCTATCACTTTTTTGCCTGTTTATTTTTACAACAAGGATCACTGCTTGAATAATTAATACACTTTTAATTAGTTACTTTTAATTAATAGCCCTCTTTTGGTAAATCTATTTCCTCTCTCAAGTGTATAAGTACATGCGCATAAGTTATGAAGCAGCCTGGCTGCCCAGTGATGTCCCATTAAACACTTATATCAAAAAAGCAAATTTGTACTAATCGTGTTAACAAAACATTATGCTTACAAACATTTCCTGTTGTGAACAAACACAGGCTCTGTGCTTCCATGGGTATTGAAAACTTTTTTAAAATATCAAAATAGAGAGAAATTCAATGTTTGGCTCTTTTATAAGAAATAGAAAATTCAGGAGCCGTTGTGCCTTCCTACAGAGGGCTGAACATGCTTGCTTACTTTATTGTATTTTTTAGACTGAAACAGGTCCATTGCCTCACCCACTGTGGATGTATTGTAACAGATGGTGTTTTACAACACACAAGTGTTAACCCTATGCTCAACCTTCAACTTGGAGAACAAACAATGTCACCCAGTGTGCCACTGCACCCAGCTGAATATGTCTCCTAACAATGCCACTGGGGGCACTGGCAGTTACAGCATACAACATGTATTACTGCTCACTGTGCATTAGTAACAATGCTATCACGTATACTGGCATTCCTTGAGCCATCAGCTCCAGTGTCCATCCTCTAATTATCAAAGTTAACGTGACACAGATGCACAAGTGAGCAGAGGAACCACATAACTTTGTATAACTGTCCAGGTCTTGCTCACCCTGAATTCTACCGCAGGTCTTTACCATGCACCGGTTGCATCACGGAAATATGGGCGTACTCTAATGGGCGCACTCGGCCCCTTGATGGTGACGTCAGAGTTATTTACCATCTTCATTGATGGCACAACAGAGGAAGTCCTCAGTATCACCTCAGATCAAAGCACAGAGCAGTGAAAATAAAGATTCTGAGTAATATGCTAATGCTAATAGTGCTATATATTCTGATATTAATAATAAGCAGTTCCACTTTTTGGCTTAAATTGTAGACAGTCATTTAGGACTTAATAAGCAGAAACAGTGGGTACACAGAAATCTAAACAAATATGTAAGTGTAGTTCTGTTTTCATGTACATCGTGTTGAGATCCACTCCTTTTCAGAATGAACAGCTTTAAAGCTGAAGCATGTGAACGCAGCTGAATTTCAGAAAAGTGTGGAAACACCCCCCTGGATTACAACGCCTCCTTTGCAGCCATCAAGTTCTCTCGGCTTATAGGACATCTGGTTCGGCCTGCTCAGGCCCTGCTACATGCCAGAATGCCAAATCTGACAGCAACAGGCAGTAGCTGTGGCAACAAGGCAAAGCTGCACGAGGCAGATGGAGGGATAATTTGCCACCCAATTGCCTTGGGGCCGGGCAATTCATGTCAGACATGAAACCTGGCCAATGGTGCAGCCATGGGAAACAACTGAAAACTAATTTTAGGATGCCATCCACTGCATGCAAGCACATGTGCATGCATGTGTGTGTGCGCGTGTGTGTGTGCATGTGTGAGTGACTGCACGCACGTGTGCATATATGTGCATGTGCGTGTGTGTGTGCACATGGATGTGTGTGGGTTTGCATATTTGCATAAGTACGTGCATGTCTCTGTATATGTGTGTATGCACATGCATGTGGAGTGAATGTGTGTGTAAGAGAGAGATTGTGTTGGCTGAGAGGTGGCTTGTATGCCAGCTGACT
The DNA here is from genome assembly GCA_025773905.1 of Chitala chitala. Lineage (NCBI taxonomy): Eukaryota > Metazoa > Chordata > Actinopteri > Osteoglossiformes > Notopteridae > Chitala > Chitala chitala. Next base: position 1,034,751 of record JABJVR010000068.1, read on the forward strand.
GAAGTGTGACTGGTCCGCCAGGCAAACCGTCTTCTCTCCCACCTCTGTTTGTCAGCATACACTTACTTTTAAAAACCCCACCCCGTTCTGCTTCTCAGTTTTCTTGTACTTGACTCATGTTTGTAAAACATCACAGTGAAACAAACACTGCATTAAAAAGCAGTTGTCAGGCTGTGGTAACTGCTGGTTGAAAATACAGGAGCTACTTCTCAGCAGCTTTTGCTGGGAGATGTTTCCAGGGTCCTTTCAGGACTTCAAGACTAACACTCATCTAACTAATGGCAGTTTTGAGTACTATTTTCAGCCAATCAGAGGTAACCCATTGGACATTCATGAACAACCCTGTCTGGCCTAAGCCCTCATTGTATTTGTTTCCTAAAAACAAACTTAAACTTACTACTTTCATTTAAGCCTATTTAAATATGTTATTAATATGTTTAGAAAACACCTTTGAAAGTGTGCCTTTAATCCACATGCACCTTATCCTGTTTGATATGAGGATCCCCTCAGTCTGAAGGTTGCTTCTTTTAAACAAAAATGCTTAAGACTGCAGCTAGCACACAACTCCCACTGCAACACCTGCCTCTAATCTTGCAGCGTTTGAAAAACCCACTGAAAAGAAGACACAATTTTCTTCCAATGTTTTCTGTCTCTTTTCAGACCCATTTAACCACACCGTTCCTTCTCTATTTTCAAGTCTCCAAATAATTTTTATACTGTACAAGATCATCAGCAGGTTCACATGCACAGATTCGGAAAAGCAAATAAACATTACAAAAAACAAATAAATCACAAAAAGTGGTCTTGTATTGACAAATTGAATTTCGTTTCCTTCTGTAAATATATTTTCCTGTAGTGATATTAGCAATTAATACAAAAATGTCATATTTCTATAATATTATAGGTTAAATGAGACTGGTGACTCATCAGTGCAGAGATGTGATAACTGGATAAAAGGACCAAAGTAACAAAGGAGGGGAGAGCCAGTGGAGACGTTTTGAGAAGAGCGTGTTGACACTCGACATTTAAACCTTTCTTAGGAAACTTCAGACATCAGGTGCTTTGCAGTCATAATTAACCTTTGGTAAGTTTGTGGGGGAAAAAACAAGGCGCTAAGTTAAAAAAAAAATTCTAAACTGGACAAAGACAATTGCCTTCCATTATGTATTTTCATCATTAATGTTGATTGATCAAACAAATTTTTTTTTGGATATGCATTACATTAGCTTATATCACACCTCATACAAACTTTGCTATAATCATTTTCAATGACTAAGAAGCCAGCATATGGTGTTCCAGAAGGCTCCGTGCTCAGTCTTTCGTTTAATTCAATTTCTCACTGAACAAAATGCGATTCTTCTTTAACACAAAAAGAGACTATTCAGTGTACTAGTAACTGGTGTATTAAATTACACTACAGATAGAAAACCACAAGTAAAAAAAAATCCAGCTCATTTATTCATCTATTATCCAACCACTTTTCCTTTGCAAGACCATACCTAGGGCACAATCCAGTTACACCCTAGACAGGATGCCAACCCATCACAGGGGTGTCCAATCTACCTTACCAGCATGTGTTTGGAGAACCTGGAGGGAAATCACACCCATACAGGTAGAACATGCAAACTACACATGCAGGGCTACTGGCCAGATTTGAACCCATGGCCCTGGAGGTACAGGGCCATAGCAGCAGTGCTGCTCACTAAGCCTCCGTCTGCCCACTGAGCCTCCTTGCTGCCCTCCAAGCCTCGGTGTTGCCCCCTGAGCCTGTGTTGCCGCCCGAGCCTCCATGTTACTTGCTGATCCTCTGTGATGTCTGCGGAGCTTCCATGCTGTCCACTGAACCTCCGTACTGCCTATCGTGCTGCCCACTGAGTGTCCGCGCTACTTGGCGAGACCATGTGCTGCCCGCTGAGCCTCTGTGCTGCCCACCGAGCCACCGTTCTGACTCTCGAGCCTCCGCACTGCCTGCTGAGCCTCCATGCTTCTCACCAAGCCTCTTTGCTGCCTGATGAGCCACTGTTCTGCCCGCCGTGCCTTTGTGCTGCCTACCAAGTTTCTGCGTTGCCCTGTGAGCATCTAGCCTGCCCACTGAGCTACCATGCTGTCCACTGAGCCTCCACAATGCTCACTGTGCCTCCAAGCTACCTATTGTTCTGTTCACTGAGCCTCAATTTTGCCCAATGAGCCTCCATACTGTCCACCGAGCCTACATGCTTCCCGTCGAGCCTCCGTGCTGTCCCACCAAACTTTCATGCTACCTGCAGACCCTCCATGCTGCCTACCAAGCATCCATGTTGCCCATTGAGCCTCTGTGCTGCCTGCCGATCCTCCATGTTGCTCACCAAGCCTCCAGCCTCCCTGCCAAGCCACTGTTTTGCCCACTAAGTCTGTGTGCTCCCTTTTTAGCTTTTGCACTGCCCACCAAGCCTCCATGCTGCCTACCAAGCATCCATGTTGCTCACCGTGCCTCTGTGTTTCCCACCAAGCATCCAGCCTGATGTTTTGCCCATTATACCTGTGTGCTCCCCTTTCAGCTTCTGCAATGCCCATCAAGCCTCTATGCTGCCCACCAACCTCTTTATTGCTTTACCAATTTACTTTACACTGTGCCCATAGGCTTTCATTTTCAAGACCTTTGCTTGTTATCTTCGCTTGTGTCCCAGGAAACAAGCAAATCCTACTTTAAATAATTTTTCTGCATTCATTTCATATTATCACTTCACGCATAAAACATAACCAGCCAAGACTATTACATCCCACTGATGTATTTAATCTTATGATATGCTTAGTTACATTTATTTTTTATTTTTATTTCTCTGTACAAACAGCTCATGAAATTGTTCTCAACAATACATTTTAAAAAGAATTGTGCAAAAAATTGTGGAAAAAAGAGAAAAGCGTATATTCTTTTAATGTCAGATAATTGATTTTCAAAAAGTGTTGGCCAACGAGCTTCCCACTTAGCTTAACTTGTGCAGGGAATTTGTAATTCATATAAGAAAATGTCAGGACATCTAAGCCAGGCAGGAAATCATCCACTTTTTCTCTATTGAACGTACAGTCTCATTTTCAATGCAGACCAATGCTCCAGTGTGGTGGCCCAAACTGTTAATTTCAAACTGAGACTGTGCTGAATTTCAGCACTCTGGACAGCTCTGGTCAAGCTTATCACTCGGCAGAAAGAGTTAGCTCGAAATCGAGATGGTTTCTTGCTTGTGCAAGGTGCTACATCCAAGAGTGTCTGGGGAGCCACGTTAACTCGGATGACCTCCTGTCACATGGTCTTGTTATGGAAACAGTGCCGCAGCCCAGTCATCCCTCTTTAGAAGTGTTACCCGGGTATCCTTTCGCTGGCGTGACTGAACCACGGTGACTTGAAGTAACCCAGCCTCCAAGGCATAACACCTCGGTGTTGCCACTCTCAAGGTTTCTATATGGTTTGTTGATGAGCTTCTTCTAAGCTGTCTCTGGGCTGCCCCGCAGGGCTGCCTTTAGGGACGGATTTACCGTTGTTATTTGTTGTTATGTGGTTCCCAGGGGGCCCACCCTTCATGGGCGTTGCGGGTGTTGTGGCTTCCTCTGGCCCCACTGTGCCGGGCTCATTTGGTGGCTCTGTCCTTCCTGTTGATTTTGGTTCTACGACAGGCCCACAGGCCTATGCGTTTGCCGCACACTTCAACAATTTGGTGCACCTTCTGCACGGTACTTTGATATGCAGCATAATTTCTGCCTACAGAGCATTGATTTCCTGCACAGTAGGTAGTGTTAGAGACTCATGTCCCCAAAAGACAGGTGTGCACAGCTGACTCAGAGATATGACCCGGTGACTGTGTATGTTTGAGGCAGCAGCTGTGTCTCAGAGCTTATCACATGTCCCCCTTGTGTAAGGTAGTTGGGATAATAGAACGTCCCACTACATTTGCATCCTGGTTCAGTGCAGGGTCATGCTGAGCTGCGAGTTCCATTGAGAATGCACTGGATTCTTTTCATTAATTTGTGTCATCATGAGGTTTTTTTTTAATTGCTTGTTTACTCATGATGGTGAGAAAAACCATGGTCCAGCAAAGCCAGACAATCCAGTCTGCCCACAATTCTTTATCTGTGCATCCATCAAAAGTCACATTTAACTGTTTCAATTTACTCCTCCCAACAGAACGATCAATAAAATTCCGTCAGTTTCCATACATCACCTGCTTTACTGGACCTAATGTTGCCCAGTACTGTGTCACTCCAGAAAGGTCCTCCATAAGTGACAAAGCACAGAACAAGGAGAGCATCTGTAAAAAGTCCCCCCAAATTTACAAGTTTATCTACAATAATTTTAGAACAGCTTTTCATGAGGTAAAATTATCACATTAAACAGTAAAACCGGCTACTAAAAACACTTAAAAAATTCCTTTTCTGCATTTATATAATATTGTCAGCCCACAAATCAGTGGCTTTTTACATTCCCCTTAATTAGGCAATCATGCAGAGTTGCAGGACATAACAGGAATAGGGCTTTTATAGTCTACAGTCTTCCCCATTATGTTTGCCAATAAGCAAAGTCAAAGAGGGAATTGTGAAGCAGATGTCAGTACAACTGAAATACGAAGGCGCAATAAGCAGTACCATATGTTGATCTTATACTAATAGTTTATAAAATGTTGTTGAAATTTGCTCCATCGCATATAACATATAGGAATTGTGCAAAGGATTAACTGTGGAGGGTGTTTACAGGAATCAGTGTCACAAAGATGGAAAACCATAATTCCTCACCTTATGGTTAGTTAGGGGATAATTTTGCAGCATTAGATCTATGAGTAAGTCTTTGTCAGAAACACAGCACTCCTACAAATTTAGATCAACAGCAAGCGAAGTCTCACAGAAACCCACGCAGCCTAAAGATGGGACTTTTAAGGTGCTCAGACTGCAGACGGCTCTGGATGCTGCTGGCCTGAGCTGAACCTGTTTTGCGCAGAACTCCAGCACCATACCCAGCTGACAGAGTAGGCCAGTCTGACAATCTGATGCAACGTTATCACAGGGACAGGCTGACAAGCAGGAGTCATGGTGCAGGATGTGGGGGGGTGGGGGCGGGCGGATGGGTGCAGTCTAAGCAGCCACCTGTCCTCCCCAACTGCACACACAGACATAGTTCTTTCGATGTCTAGAAACTAACCTTTTCCGTGCACTGACGCATTTTTTTTTCTGTTGAACTAAGCTTTAAAAAAATCTAAAAAAAAAATATTTGAGCTGTTAAGGGGGAAAGGTGTAAGAAGAGGTCTGAAAAAAGAACATGACAAACTTTTTAGTTGGCTTGAGGATAAACTCTGAGAGAAAGGAATTATGGGTACTTTGTTTTTTTTTTCCCTTTAAGAAACACCAGCAGTTCAGGGTTGTGTCTGACAGCAGAGGCAAGTGGGGAGGGGGAAGGGGCCCTGGTGAAAAGGTGAGGGTGCAGCACATTGACCTTTCCCCAGTGGCGCAGTGTAAAATCCAGTGGCCCACCTTCAAGGGGAGTTTGGGGGCTCCCCCTCTTCTCCCCACTGCAAGGCATGAACATTCCTCACTCATCATTTTGTAACAAGCAATTGCTACCTTATTTAATTGTTTTGAGTTGTTCCGTTTGGCTTTTGAGGTTTGTGCACTGCTGACGTACTTTCGCTTGCTCATTGTGAAACCTTCTCTCAATTAGTCTTAATCATGTATTGCATTGAACATGCAACCTTGACTGAAACACCCTTTTTTGTGGCTAGCCAATCAGAGACTTGCCACTGCATATTCCATATTTGTTACTTTTGACCTCTTGCCTAAATACATAGCCTGCTAATTCTAATATTTGCACATTACATAACATAATTAGAGGCGGGGCCCACATCACATCGAGGCCCTCCTTCATTGTCTGATTATATTACACCAGGGCCCTCATGTGCTGTGTATCTACATCACACTGAGGCTCTTGCACACTGTATGCCCACACTGCACCGGTGCCCTCATACACTGCATGCTTTTATCACACCGGGCCCTCACAGATTATGCCTACATCACACCGGGCCCTCACGCACTGTGTGCGCAGAACACACCAGGGCCCTCACACACTGCTTCCCCACATCACACCATGGTCCTTACAGACTGTGTGCTTACATCCCACTGGTGGCCCTCATGCACTGTGTACCCAGGTCATGCAAGGGCCCTCAGGTACTGCGTCCCCACATCTGTTGTCAACTTGGTATGTACATACCGAACGCTGTTCTCTTAAGATATTCTGCTTGTAATTTATTAGGCTAAACATATAAACTGAGATGGATTTTGTTTTGTGGTTCATTTTAGTACATCACTGCCATGATTCTACATGTGTTTTTGCCAGTTCACCTGTAAACCTGTATGATTTTATACATTTTTATCTCCTGTGATAAATCCAACATTCTGACGGCGTGTGACAAATAAATTTTATCTGAGATTTTGCCTTGTCTTTAAATCCCTATATAATGTTTCATCCATGCTTATCTAATGACAATTAAATAAATAATTATGCAGTGGTAAACAAACGACTGAATAATAAAGACCGACCGTCATGAATCGCTCTGCGGTAATATGCGACTTACGTGCAGGTCGAGTGTTTTTGCTGGGTTCACGCTGATCGCAGTCCCAGTCCGTGTGAGTAATTCACAACTGCGGCCGAGAAAGGTGCCACCCACCCTGACACATGGTATGGTGTGTTATGCAATGGCGCTGATTAACTGCCACTGACATCCTTGGGAATGTTCAGTGTGAAAGCCGATCACGATGCCATCGTCCACGCCCAGGCTCGGAGTCCTCGGAAATGCCCCATTCATGACCTGGGCTGTGCCAACGTAACGCACTCAGGGCCCTGTCAACTCGGGATGCTGTGACTGCAAAAAGAGCCCTTTTACTGAATGTGGCCGCCAGTTAAGGCACTGCCCCTTCTTCGTGTCAGAGCTGCGTGTGTGCGGTAGGACACTCTGTACAGGCAAGCCGTCACGAAGGGTGTCATGACAAGAGCACGATCCCTTGGGGGTGGTCAAATGTATCATCTCTGAAATGTCAAATACCATAGTCCTAATGGTGACACCCTTCAATATAACTCATTACTAGAGGATTTTTTTTATTATCTTGTCACAGAGGAACACTAATAATAATATATTGATGTCGACTATAACCTACATTAAGTGGTGTGGTTTGGTGGGGAAGATAAGAGGTGGTGTCACACGCTCGGTCATGCTTGGCAGCAAAAGGGTCTGTTTACATAAAAAATAAACAAATCCGAAGAAACGCAACACTTTAAAATTAAGCCCAAAAGGCAACGAAACAATATTTTCTTGTTTAAAAAAAGGACAATCGTGAAATTGCCGTTTTCCAGGAATGATGCCGATGTAAAAATAAATGATTGCACACGACACTGATTCAGGTTTTACTGGCTCACCAGCCAGCAAAACAACTGTACTTTGGAAGGATTAGTTGAGGACATGAGCTTCGGCTCAGCGACCGAATCCACCTGCCAAGTAACTCGTCATGCTGGTCTGAGTAAATCCACAGCAGGTATGACCAGCGTTATTTCCAGAAAAAAAAAAAAAAAAAAAACTGATCTTATTCAAAAGCACATGGAGGCGATACATAAAAACACTTTATGGGAATGGCAATTACCAAGGAGACCATAGTAAGGATTCTTTCCATATTATAAAAAAAAAGCATTTGCGAAATTCAAATGAGCTACCTTTTTAAAGCTTTCTGTGTCATGCTGTCAGACAAAATAAAACTGTCTGCTGTTTATGTCATCGTTCGGAGGGCTCCTCAAAGCTGGCTGTGAAATATAGAGGCTGCGCTCCACAGGTGTAATGTTTTAATTTGTATGGGAGGCTGCACAGCTGTTTCAGCAACATTTACATGTAGCGTCCTGTGTTGTGACATTATTTATGCATTTACAGAGAATGTATCCACAGGCATATGTGACCAAAAGCATGGAGAATTCTGGATTGTCAAGCCACATTTTTACCCACAGTTATTTAGACCTCATTTCCACAGTCACATATGCAAGGACGAGGGGCAGGTTGCACATAGCCTTGGGTTTCTTGCCTGGTTCCTGCACCACTACACCACACGATGGCCATCAGTGCACACTGCGCCACAAAATGGTTTCGGTATCATTGCAAAAACACGTGGCTTAAAACTGATACTGGATTCTGCAAACCAGCCTGCAGTCTCAGACTATATGCAAATGCTGCTTTGTATGAGTGAGTAACCGGCGTCTTGTAATATCAAATAAATATAAATTTCTGAGCACTACACACCACTAACCACAGTCAGTGAGGGACGATATTTACCTATTCCGTCTCAGGATTTCAGGGGGGTGGTTGTAGACTCCTTATAACAGAAGATCTCCTGCCTGTTCATGCGAGACGGACAGAGGGAGAGAGGCAGCACAGTTTTTAAAGCGCGAATACATATCCTCACACTCGAACAGTAGAACCCTGGCTTGAATAAATAATCTCCGTTATATAAGAATAATTATGTTAATCAGTGACTTACTTAATGTTGCATAACTGGCGTCCAGTACACATGCACAACTTTTTCATTATTCATAACTGTAAACTCCATCTGGAAAGTGGCAGACTTGGCGGTCTTCCTGGCGCTTCTGTGGAGCAAAACTGTGTCAGTGTGAAATTACAGGAACTATGAAATTTGGCCAAAGTGTAAATTAGTCTGGCAAGTACAGTCATTTTCTTCACATTCCATCGGCCTTCGCTGACTTTAAAACATTAAAACAGGTCCATGATGACAGCACGGGCCTGACCCTACACAAATGTAACATGGCTGCAGAGGGGAGAAGGAGGGGCTGAAAGAGCACAATGGAAAGGTATTATCTGCCAAACAAACATCCCCTACTGTATTTGTCCACTTAAACAAAACTGACACAAACTAATTTAGATATTCACTATTTCCTGTTTATTTTGGATCTTCCTCTTCATGCACAGTTCATACTGTTAGGCTACAAACAAGCAACTGCTGAAAACGGTATAACTACAAGGACCCATTACAGGGACTGGCTGTGTTAAGGAGCTTTGGGGGGCTGTCCTTCAGTCAGGCCTTAAGAAGGAAAACAGAACTGAAGTATAAACTAGGGTAACTACTCTCATTCAGCGCAGAGAACAAATATAAGATAAATATAAATGTGTGTCCATGTGCACGTGTGTGTGTGTGTGTGTATGTATAGGTCCCATCTCCCATCATAATGGGAGTTGAGAGTATGTATAACACATATACAGTATGTACATTTTTTGCTCATATATATATATATATTGCTTCATGGTAATTACGTAAATTAACAGCAAGGTCCTTAATAAGCTGTTTGTACAGGCAATTCTGCAAAATTATATTTAAACTAAGCCACACTTTCGCTGTCAGTTTAACACCTGACAGCTTACCCACTCTCCAGCTTATGCTCAACATCTGTTTTATGCTAAGCTACGAAGCCAGTTTAGGGCAAGTGTTTTAAACAACCAAAAAAGCTTATTTTCTCACTTACTTGGCAGTTCGGAAAAAACTACTTTCATTACGAGAATAAAAGAAAAATACAGTTCTTCTTTGAAAAGACAGCAAATATCCACTCAGCAGCGAAAGATTTTTCATACATAAATTTGACTTCTACAATATACATATTGTGTAGCTTTTGTTTGGCTGGAGTATTTATCTGTGTGTCATAATTAAAGCTGGCCATAAACCAATTATTGTTAAGATCTTACACATCAGGTCATATCACAATGCTTTAGGAATAGTGCACCAAATAAAACGGTCTATCACAGATTCCGTCTTAGTTCACTTTCACCACCTTCCCTCACTCATGTGGCATACTAAACTTTATTTTCATTACCGGCGGACCTAGTCGTTGTTAACCACTGTTTATTTATTTTTCATGAAGCATTTACAATTTCTAGTGGATAAGTTAACCTTCATTCTTTTCATCACTAACGAATGTAAACAGTAGTGAACACAACCCTGAGACTGATTGCAAGAAGACAATGCTATTAATATTTAACCCGTCTCCACTGAATGTCTGCATTGAACGCCTGCAGTGCCAGACAGCATCTCATTTTCAATATGGAGCCTTGAGCCCACAGACAACCTTTTAAAAGTATTCAAACGAAAATATTCATGTGCGCCATTCTCTCCATTGCCAGCGTTTTTGAGCGCCTAACTCGACTACTTCGTTAGTCAATATATTTTCGTCCGAGAATACCTTGTTTCTCTTAGGTGCTTCTCCGCCGTTATCAGTGGATACTTTGTGTGCGATCGCTTGATCGTCAATTTTTGCTCACTGGTAGGTTTTTTGGAAATTATTTAGATTACCTTGATCTTGAGATATGCGCTTTGTGCCGTTTGAACACGGTCAGAGAGCATATTTTTGCTGTCTTACACACGTTTATGGAATTGACTGCATAGTTTCTCTTTCATTCTTTGCCTGAGACAAATTTCTCTGTTTATAGTTAATATTTAAGTAAAGTACTTGCAAACGCGCTAAAATGGCACGACACTCGGGTTAGACAGTAGGTGGATGCTCAGGCGTTTTACATCGCTGCCTGAGTTTATACCTCAGCTTTGTGGGAAACAATGGCTACGTCAATAATTCAGTTGGTTTACTACAGGTATGGTTTTGGCTCGTCATAGGCAACTTCAGACCACTTTGAGACACCAGCTTGTTTAATATAGATTTCTGTAGACCTTTCAAACACATATTAAAGATTACAGTACAGGATCTCAGACACATATAATATTTTTTGTGTGTGTAAATTGTGAAGACTGGCTGTGCGGGCTATATGCTCCATCGCTACTAAACTACACTCACAAAACACCAAACTTTTATGTAAATAAATTTGGAAAACAAACCGTCTATAAAAATTTGCTTATGCGCCTTCCCTTTGCAACCATTCATGAAAAGCTGTGAAATATCTAAGCTTCTGCAGCGGGGACCCAGAATATGTTCGAAATTGACACGGTGCAAAAACATAGAAAGAAGCGTGCACCATAGTATTCCAGGTGCTGCACTTTATATGCAAAACCTAGTCACTCGTCATTAAAGTACAATAATGTAAAATTTGATGTCTCGATAAGGCGGCGTGGTGGTTAGCACTGTTGCCGTGCACCTCCAGGCCTGGGGTTCAATTCCCGCCTTGGGTCTGTGTGCGTGGAG
>JABJVR010000068.1:1069261-1082693 GCA_025773905.1 Chitala chitala
GCTCATGTACATTCTACTTGTGATAGGAAGATTGGGGGGGGCTACTGGGCAGAAGGAGATTTCTTAAGGGGCAAAAGAGGGAGTGGGAGGGCAGATTATGGGGGATGGGGGGTTACTCTATGGACTAAGTAAGTGTGGGCACCTTGATCTCTACACACTTGGTGCTTAACATGGTGAAGAGCTATAGGTACCTCGGAGATCCACTATATAACAGACTGGGCTGAAAATGTAACACAGAGGCTGTCTACAGGGACAGACGGGACAGTACAGACTGTACTGTCTGGGAAAGCTCAGGTGCTTCAATGTGTGCCGCAAGATGCTGCAGATGTTTTATCTTCTGTTGTGGCCAGTGCAATTTTGGGGCAGCAGCATCGGAGCCAGTGACACCAGCAAACTGAACAAACTGGTCAGGAAGGCCGGCGAAGACTCTCTCTGGAGCGTCTGGAGCTGGGTGTGGAGAGGAGGACGCTGCACTAACTGTTGAACATAATGGAGAACACCTCACATCCTTTCTGTGTTTCTCAGTCAGCAGAGGGACGTCCTACTCTGACAAACTATAAACATATATATGTATACATGCACTTATTGTTTTTACACACTTGCACACCTGCTTTATGTATAGTCATGTCATTTCATTTCTAATTACATTTCTGAGTTATATTTTCAGAAACTTTTTTTTTTTCTTATTTGTTCTTTACTTGTAGTCGTAACCCATCTGTATACTGTCTGCTATTGTAACAACAGAATTTCTCCATGGGGATCAATAGAGCACCATCTATCAATCTATCTACAATCACACCAATGTCAAGACCTGGTATGTGAACCCAGCTGACCGCTGTGCGGTGTTGGCAAAGCATCGCCACTGCTTCACTTACAGCAGCACAACCGCCGCCACCCCGGCCCTGTCAAAAGCAGTTGTACATGAAACACACCTCTCCACATGTGTGCCACTTTAAGAAGTCCCCGGGACTTCTGTGCAAGGCTCAGCCATGACATTTTCACAAACACAATAACACCACTCCACCGCAAAAAAAAAAAAAAAAAAAAAAAACCAGCCAGACGCGCTAAATCCTGCCGAACGCTCAGTGGTGTTCCATGCATTCCATTTCCTGTAAAGTGAGCATTCCAGAGCCTGAGGCCCCTCGCTCCGACAATGAGCTGCTCTGGCCCAGAGATGCATCACACCGCAGGTATCCCCTGTCCATTAGCGCAGGCACCTCTCCTGTTTGTTGCGGCCACTTTATGGCCTTGATCTCTGATTTATTCTGGCATTTTGCAAGAGACGGACGCCCATTCCATCATTTCACGTGTGCAGTAATCCTCCTCGGTCCTCCCACAATTGTACAAACTTGTGCGCAACTGATGGCTGTGTCAGGCCTCCCTACTGAGGAGTTTTAAATGACGCCGTCAGAAAGCAAGAGGGCGCAAGCCTGCTTCTCATAAACGCCCATTGTTCTCTGCATGACAAAGGCCAGGCAAGCGTGCAGCAACATCTGAGTGAGAAGACCACACGAACAAGATGAGCTGAGGTGGGGGTCAAGGATAAAAACATACGAGTTAGACAACCATACTCCATGCAGTCCTACTTAAAAAAATGTGGAAATATCTCCAACTACAATAGGGAGTCTCATCAGTTTTCAAGTAGGCATTATGAATCTCTTTCTCACACACACACACACACACACACACACACACACACACACACACACACACACACACACACCCTGACAATATGATCCAAACTCCAGCATCACACCTAGATGAGACAACTTGTCTGACCAACCAAAACAGTCCCCGTCCCCCCTGGCCCCCCTGCTGTGGCTTCTGTATGGAGATTGGTATCAACGAAACAACACGCCAGGTGGTGATTAAAGAGGCTGCTCACTAAACAATTATCAATCGCAATTACACCCCTACTAATCAGGCCTCTGAAGTGATTAATGAGCCCCAAATTAACTGAAAATTCAAGTGCCAACTATCTCCAGAAGGCCACAGCTCTCAGAGGAAGGCTAACAGATTTTAGTTTTGTTGCCACAAATTATAATATGAATGCATTGAACGTAAAAATTGCATGGAATAAAAAGTAAGTTGCACGCGGGTCTTGCATATTTAAGTAAAGGATCACACAGAAATAAACACTACAGATGACCGTAAAGCAGAAACAGTGCATGCCTGTGTACTGCCGTTTCCTACCGACTCTAATCTGACTCAGAGTTAACACAACAGTGAGTCCCTGCTAAGTGTGAAGGTCATTAATTGGCTCCTTGGGGAGAACAGCCAGCCTGCACCAGCGGGGGCAGGGGGACGCCGTTTATTTTCCATGCCTTCGCTCGGCGGGGGCGATGCTGTGCGTCTCAAGTTACGCTCAGCGAAACAACAGTGCCAAACGTAGAAGTGTTTCCTAAACAGGGGGCGTCTTCCAGAAGCCGAGGTAAAGGAAGCACGGGGGGCAGACTGATGGGCAGCATAAACTCACTCCCAAACTGCTCCCACCACTGCCCACACATGCATACACACGCACACGCACACACAAGGAGGACTGCACCCATGCAGATGTGAGCAAAGCAAGTCAGAGCCCTGACATTACAAATTTTTCTTGATAATGTCAGAATCAACCTGGGTAAGGGGCAAGAATTCCCTGACTGCTGGGAAATAAAACAACAGGGTCAAATTGATTAATAATTACTTTCATTTAGACAGTTATTTCCTTGGGCCTTTTCAGATACAGTTATGCATGGAAAAAGTACAGGGTCACATCTCTGGCGCAAACATTTCAATCATGCACACTTACAAGACAAGCAAGTAGACCTGCAGAAATTCCACTAATACCGTAAGCCATTAGCTGCAACTTTTAGCATCCAGGTACTTACAGGAATAAAACACGGTCAGATCTGCAATGCTAACATTTCAATCACGCACACTTCCCTGACAAACACACGAACATTGTCTTACTACAAAGTCATTAGCAGGAAGAACCAACTATTTTTAAAAATGTAAACATTAGTCTAGCGTGACTTCACCACGTTGGATTCCTTCATGGTCAGGATTAGGTCACACTTTACCTGAATGGAATTACATCTGGAATTATGGGCGCATCTATCCAAGTACTCATCGAATTGACAGAAATCAGACGGATTACTACAATTACCAATTCACTGTGCATCTACTGTCTTCCACCTGTAATGGCCAACTGATTTCTTTGAAAGGTGTTTTCAGATTTTGTACCTCAAAAAAAAGTTTACCTTTTAGCCCTCCAAGAAAACAGTGTGAAATGCTTTGTGGAAATTTGCATGTAAAATTGTACCATATGAAATAAAAATTTTGCAGAGATTGCTTGATTAGCCATGACACTAGGCTCATAATAGACAACTGTACACTGAGAGACAACTGCGAACATTTTAACACATACATCTCAACTTGTACAAATTCCCCTCAGAAGCAAATAGTATGTGCTTCTTAGTTCTTAGTTAGTGCGCATGTCCAGCTGACTCGACTGGACCAACCGACCGACGAACAACAACAGCAACACACCAGCAAAAAGAAGAAATGTACCTTTAAAAACATACAGCAAAAATATCTCCAGAACAGATCACCTTTAGTCTTATATTAAAGTGGCACAACAGCGACCACATACTGGATCAGGTCTGTGAAAATAATCTTGCCTGCCTGCACTGTGTAAAAGCCTTGATGATGACAATAAAGACTAACTGGAGTTTGCGTGCGCCACCAGCAGGCCAGACTGATTGAGCCTGTGTGGCTTTCTGTCCAGTGTCCTCATTGATGGACGGCACACAAAAGTCAGACACTCCCTTTCCAGAATCCCACTCCTGCCACCAGTTGCACTCACCTTGGATAGGTCCCTGAAGTTGCTGGGCAGCGTCAGATCAAGGTCCTCTGCATCGTAGTTGGTGATCACCCATGGGAACACGGGGTACTGGTTCAAGTCGTTGTATGTGCGGCCTACAGAATATGATCACACAAGGGTTTAGGCATCCCATCATGGGGGGGAGCGCTGAGCAATCTAGGAGACCATTGTTGACCTGTTCTGCTAAGGTACTTGATGACATTATGCTACATCTGGCTAAAACTCTAGTCATGTCAGCTCTGAATTCAGCAGTGCTTGGACAGTGTAGAGGGGAAGGAGAAATTAAAATAATAGCCATGTGTTTATAAATGTAAGATGATCATCTACTGAATTTGGAATCTTATTTCTCCAAATACAAGGTCAACATGCTGAGGAAAACACACAGAAATCATGAAACATAATCATGAAACAGCCTCTGTCTTTTGAAACAGCAACAAAACGTAAATAGTATGTAAAAAGCGACATGAAATAAAAATGAGAACATAACACACCGGAGATGGTGTTCAGGAAGATGAGGTACTCAAAATTGGAGATCTCACGTCTCTGCCACCGTTGGGTCATGTTGGAAGCCTTGTACAACTGTTTGGGGCTGGCCAGCGAGATGCGTCTGTGGGGAAATGACACGGAGGGGCAAGGAGGTGAGCGGTGGTTCGGCTTTAACGCATGATCCCCAGACCACCTTGACGAAGTCTGAGTTTGGGTCGTAAAGAGGCCGAAAACCACCTCAGCCCTAACAAGCACTGTCAGCTCTCAACGAATTATTAAACCCAACTAAAGCAAAGCATTGTGGCAAGCACATTCACCCATCTAAAGAGAATTGATCATTAAAGAAGCTGAGCTGAGGAAAACACACATGCACACTATGCTAATTAATATGCAAAGTAGAAAAAAAGGCCAAAAAAAAATAAAAAATTCTCACAAATAAGAGTTACCATGAAACCATGTGCATAAATCACTCCTGCACTTTCAATTTCCCCTTTTTAAGAAATGTTCTCCTTAGAAAACAAGTCCATGAGACCATCAGATTAATGTCACCATCTTATCGCCTCTGTGGTTCTTCTGTTTATGCTCGATACGTGTGTGGTTTTTGGCTGTGTCTATCGTTAAAGAAGTGTAAAAATATCTGTTACACTAAGAACAAATGTTCCACCCTTAAAAAACACAAAGACTTCAAGAATTTACTGTAAACAGGGTATTTGTAGCCATACTTTAAGCCTGAAGTACATAGAGCTGAAACAAATGACCTTCGATCCAATTAAAACAACTGCAAATTAACGAATTAATCACTGTCAGGGTGCAAGATTATAGTCATTAGGGCTTTGTGAGATTTGGACCGCCCTGTCCACAAAGATCCTGCTCCTTTTCATTTTCCAGCGCTGGCAGCATCGTGAGACGGAGGAGGAAACGGCAGAGAGCTGTTTAACACTCACGAGCCGTCAAGCAGAGAGCACTTCCAGCCAGCCCTGGGCATCGTCAGGCCGCATAGTGCGCCGTGAGAGCAGGAACAAGAATGTCTGCCGCTATTCTGGCACAATGTTAGCCATCCACACCTTCACAGTGATTAATAGAGCTAAAAAATTTTAAAGCCTCTGTACCTCAAGTAATTCTACAAAACACACCTGATTATAATCAAGCATCTAAAATCAAAAGCCTGACTGAAGTGAGCCCAGCCCAGCTGGCTTGGGCGCTCTTGCTCGTCTTCATGGCACGGCTTTTTTCGCCAGGGCAGCTGACACTTTGGGAACTCGGAGCGCCACAGCAGATGTAGGCCACGCACTTTTCAGGATGGAACGGACTAACACCGGCACGGAGGTAGTGCAATGACACGCAAACCCCCCCATTCCCAATGTCTCATGAGGGTGAAATAAATAAGCTCAATTCTGTTTGTGTAAGGGTAATTACAGGTCACCGCAGGGGGGAAAAAAAAATAAGCAAACACGTAAACCCCCTCTAACAACCCAGTCATACTCTGTCTTCTCACCTACAGAGTGCTGTTGTGTCGTGGGACGTAGGATCTAGGGAATGGTGTAGGATTTGAACATACAAAAAAAACCCACACAGCTTGACCACTTAAAGCCTGACCGCTTTTGGGGCTGGGAGGGGGGGGTGCAGGTTTAATAATAAGCATGATTTAGACACACGCTTCAAGAGAGTTTTTAAAGGACTTGTGGATAGGGAGGGGAGGGGGTTGATCACCTAGTTTGGGGCAGTCCGAAGTTGGTGCCCACACCCACTCTGGGCAGGCAGTGGACAACCTTCTTCACTGTGGCAACGTCGGAGAAATTAAACATGACGGCAGCTGTGGAAAACAGGAGATAAACTTCAAGCAGCATGTCAGATGTCACTCAGCCACTGTCAAGCAGCAGATCACTCAAACTCACAACTGCACAACTGCTTGGCCTGACAATCCATAAAAAAATGCAAAGCAACGAAAAGAACAGAATGAACAGAAGCGTTTCCAATTCTCCACAGGCAAATCCAAACACCAGTCACTGAGCAGATATGCACATCTGAAGACGATGATGAGCAGATGAGAACAGTAGATGTGACCATCAAGAAGGAATACAAAGGAAGTACAAGCAAGTCTGGGATTGACGAGTAATGTCATCTCTCCCGCTGCACAGGTCTCCTGTCGCTCTGCAGGCAGGACGTAAGAGGGAGGCCAGACATGCACTTACTTCTGTTGGCCATGAAGATCTCGAGTGCGGTGTTCTGCAGCAGGTAGCGGCGGGAGAAGATGGCCCGGATTTCGGTGAAGAGCCACTTCCCATGGAGCCCCTCGGTGTACGCCAGGATCTGAGCAGGAAAAAGGTGACAGAGCTAAACGTCAAGTCACACCATGGCCAGCAGCAGGATTAATGACCGCTATTGATCAGCTCCTGCCATAGAAAACCCATTCTTTTAACCCGTAGGCACAGGTTCCATTGAGTCAGGATAACCACGAGGGAGGCCCTGAATCGACCACTTATCTTCCAATGGGCATGTGCATTCTCCTTACAGGGAAGTGTTTACTCATGATCACGTTTGGCCCATTTTAGCATTCACTTTACTAAACACATGTAACCATGTGCTCATGTGTTCGGCTAGCCAATATACCAGAGGATCAAACACTGATCATCTATTTAAATATCTGCCAGTACAAACTTCTCCTTATTTTTAAAATAATAAAATGTATAGCAAATGTATCATGCACAAAATTTCTTTTGAGGGGGGCTCTGTGTAAATGGGAAGGAGTGTTCTCTCAGAGGTGTAACATTCTGACACAGAAAACACAATGTACGAATTCAACTTCTGTGAACCTAAGTACCTACATAAACTGATTACTACAAACAACCAACCTGGAAAAATAAAAAGGGGGGGGGGGGGCAGGACTGGGCACCCTCAATTTGAATAAGCACAACTGCTTGCTAAGAAAAAAAAACTTTACATTCCATCAGTTGGCATCCTTCTCAGATACTTTCCACCTCTTAGTACGGGACAACAGCAGTCACCTCTATTTGATTCAAGCAAATTATGCAAAAAGTAAGATTCGACCTGTAAGGTTCGGGAATACTAAGAGCAGAAAAAGATAGCTGTTTTCTCTCTTGGTGAAGTCTCCATTAATGTGATGCTCAGCAGCTCTGAAAGGAAACAGTTAGCCCTGCAGGAGGTTAAGCATCATTTTGTCAGTTGAAGCTTTATATATATATATATATATAAAAAAAGAAAACCTGCAGATGAGGTGGGCGTAATCTCTCCACGGAGTTAGTGGTTGTCAAAGCAGCTTGTCACAGTAACCCTAGTGACAGACATGAGCACCACGCACTGCCTGCACTGTTCACCCTAATCCTACCTTTAGTCCATAACCCACTTTGTATCACTGCTCTTGCACTCTTTTTGTTGCCATTACCTTACTCCTCTTAGAGCCTAATTACCAAGGTGTTAGGGGGACTGGGAGAGAGGAAACTGCCCTGCCCCGGTGCTGGAGCCGGGGATGGCATTAATCACAAATATTCAAATTAGGCAAGTGCATGGAACGGGTTCATGATAGCGGCTCCTACAACGCTCGTTAAAAGGAGGTGACAGCAGAGGGGAGCAGCTGCGGCCTACCGGAATGAGAGGAGGCCCGTCTCTCCCTGGAATAGCATCTGCCTGCTCGACGGCCTTACTTCAAAGTCTCTGGAGTTCAATTAAATGTGGATTAGGTGACGGCTGCCCGTCGACGGGGGCTGCACTCCCCCTCTGCCTCTCCTCCGGTTGACAGGGCCCCAGACGCGGGACTCGGCCTTTCCCCGTCCATTGGTTGTCGTGGAAACCACATTGCATTCCACCCAAATCATTTTCTGTGGACTTTTTTTTTTTTTTTTTAAATCATCCACGCATTCACTTTGGTTTAACTCAAACACACTAGGAAGGGAGTCAATCAATTATTTAAGCAGCTTTCCAGCAGCCTATACCAACAGGTCATCTGGCAGGATGGAGGAAGGCTTTTAGTGCCAATATCAGTCTGTCTTAACTTCCCGCCAATTTTTTTAATGTGCTTTTACTCTCTTAGCACAGGAGATCACAGCAATGCAGATTAATTCTACTGGAATTAAAGCTAAATTTGCAAAAGCCAAATGTAATAATTTGTTTTTTTTTTTTCCCGCAAAGAAAGAGAAACCACATGTGAGGATGCTGAACCTCTCTGGTCCGAGGTCAGACAGCAACATGGGGCACTTGTCACTTGCACCTACACACAGCACTGCAGCGTCAAGAGCACTTCACCTCACCTGCCTGTGAGGGGCTGTTTGTTTCATGGGTACCAAACAGCGGGCGCAGCTGTCAGCTGCCAGCAAGGCAGTGCCATGACAGGTGGATAAGGGCGCTGGGCAACACCATGGCTGCACTGGACTCCAGCTGCCTTGCTGATATGATGCCCCCCAGAGCTCCACTATCTAAGTTGCAGAGACGGCTGACACCTATGCAGGCAGGCTAACGAACAGCCCCAGAACAGTCCATGCTGTTGAGACTTGGCCTTTTGCTAAGTGCAGAACAACAAAACGTCAGCAGACAGCGTCCACCTCTGCAGGACACTGACCAGGATTTAGCTCAGCAGGAAACTGAAACAATAAGAAGATGAAAGACCTCCTGAAGACCAACTAGTTATGTTGTAAGTATAAGGCCTACAAACCTATAATGTACCAGCTGTGCCCAGAAAGGTCACCTTCAACTGTCCGTATGATGCACAACATCCAGTCAAACATACAAAAATAGGCATGCAAACAACTGTGCAACACCAAAAGCTTCTCGGCTGTACTTTAAAATGGACTCACTGTGGCCTTTCATATACACATCTATATTCCTGTCCTTTTTAATTTGGGGACACAAAACTAATTTTTCAGTGATGAAAATGGAAAAATTATCTAATGTATAGCATTAGATGTAAAGCAACCATGTTCTGTTCTTGGAAAAATTTCTCATTCAAAGCAAAGACAGAAACCGGACTGTTTAGTCCAGCTAATTAGTCACTTTCTAAACAATCCTGTCCTGAGCCTGTCAGCCAGGGATGGTTAATGTTGTGACTGCCATCCCTACAGTACGTGTTCACCACAGCAAATGTGTCACCAAGAAGCTTCTACTGGTTATAAAGATTGCTACCATAAAGTCTATGCGTCTTTGTAAAACACTTAAATGACGCAATTGTTACTGTCTGACATTAATGGCAGTTAGCACACACCTCACATGCTAGCAGGACTAAGCAGCAGTGGCTGCCTGCGCTGGTGCAGCTCCACTGTGTTGAGACAGAGCTGCTCTGAACTCAGCCGACTGACTGAGCGGCTGCATCTCTGCGCCCCGCTTGCTGCTGAGCACCATCGTTTGTCTCTGTCGACAGGAGCGCAGGCCCACGGATGAAGAGGGACACATGAAGGCGAGCGTGCCTCCCCGACACACACACACACGGGCGCACGCACGTACGCGTGCACACACGCAAGCGGGCCCACATGCGCACGCAAGCAGGCGCACGCATACATGCAAGCGGGAGCACTCATGTACGTGGGCGCGCACAAACACACACACACACACTCCCTTGTCTCCTTCCCTTCACTCCCCAACAGACGCTCTGCTGGTTCCAGCCAAGGGCCCTGTCCATCACCCTAACGACTCTGAGACCCCCCCAGCACACACACACACACACACACACACACACACACACACACACACACACACACACACACACACACACAGGGAAAAACAACAGGGACAGAGGCTGACCATGTGCCGGTTTTTGGACAGAACCGAGTGAAATTTAATTGAAAATGCTGTAACGGGGTGCGAGCGCGGACTATTGCGGCCGCGCGTGAGAAAAGATAAATGGGCTTTCGAAATAAGAGGGAGTGCTCGCCAAGCACTGCGCCCGTGTGCCCGGCCTGATAACACCCTGCAGGCCAGGCAGGGGCAAACGAACAAATAAAGAAAGCAAAAGGAAAAAGGCGTTTAAGCTGAAAAAGACAGAGCCGCGCTTAAACAACGTGTGTAATAAGCAGACATTAAAACGCTTAATTTGAACCGTCACCGCTAACAGCACACAGAAGGCAGCGGATTTCCCCATAACAAACCTGGTTTTGATGCTCGGTTTAATATGCTTCCCGCCTCTGAGGGAAAATGGGGTGATTGAAGTTCAATTTGTATCCTGTTATTAACCGTTTCCGCATGGCCAGATGAGCTTAAGGATAATGGATGAGGGTTTTATCATTACCTTTTGGTCAAATGAAGTGGCGCAAAGATAAGGTGATGAAATTAATGAGCAAAAGGAAGAGCGGTGATCAATCAAAATCAGCCCGAGAAGCGGCGAGCGGCAATGTTGAAAACCTGATAGAATTCATAGAGAGACCTTTGGTATTTATCTTGGTGGAAAGGCTCCCTTAACCACCTCCCCACACACCTGATACTAGTGCAGGCCAAAGGCACCCCCTCCACATACACACACCCCCCTCTGCGTGTTGTAGAGTGTTTGTGTATGTATGTCTTCGTTCTCATTCATCAAACCTGCAGGTGCCTCCAGTCGTGTTTGTAAGACAGACCGCGCATTTAACATTCAACTGCTATAGGGAAGGCCCACTCCCTCGAAACCAAAGTGTTGTTTTATTTTATTTTTTTTACGCGCAGATGAAATAAATCGCAGGGGAGGATGAGTTTCACGTCAAGCCTGTCCATATATCTAGCCACTTATCTGTGCAGTTTTAGTGTTTAAGTCACTTCTGAAGCTCCTTTAAACTGATTCGCAGCTGTGAGAGCCTGACACAGCCCTGGAGACGAGTGCAGTGGAGGGGGGGGGGGGTGAACAACATAGCCATGTATCTGAGGTAGTCCCGTATTTTATAGTATGGATAAGGAAACGGAGAAAAAAACAGGACTAAGGAAAGAAGGAAGGAGAAAAGGGCAGAGAAGGTACAAGGGCTGTGTGTTCTACAATTACAGCTTATGACAGCTCACCATACCACCATCACCCCCTCCCCATCACACCACCATCACCATCACCCCATCCCCACCCACCAGCAATGATCAGAGTCCTGGGCACAGTCTTGATTAAACAATTAAACCAGGGTCTGGCACTAGTTAGTGTAGTGCAACCAGAAACCATCTATTACTGTCCTACTTATCGGAAAAACTTTTCTAGTACCCCCCAACTTCAATAATAATTTTATAGCAGGAGTCAGAAAGTGAACAAAGTAAAGAATTCATAAAGATTAGCCTGCTTGACAACAGGCAATACTCCAAAAACCAGTAAAGTCAAGGTGCGAATAATCTTAAAATAGAACAATGATCCCTAGTGCCATCTGCCTGCACGCACACGCTTTACATCCTCATCATCATCCTCATCATCAGCAGACATGCAGGCAGAGCCAGCTCTGGGACAGGTACAAGCAGAGGCTCGCTTGGAAACTCAGTGCTTTGGAAGAATCAAGAGCAGCCCTGGCTGCAGTTTCCACCAGTCTTAGAGCATGTCTGAATATCACTTACATGGCCAGCATCCAGCTTTTATGCAGGAGACATCCTCAAAAGTCACCCATCATAAACAAGTCAGCTACTCATGAAAGGTGATACGATCATAAAGTGTACATTATCATTTCTAAGTCTAATGTCAGTGATGTCAGGATACCCTCCTCCCCAAATAGCTTCCATACGTCATTTGCTCTGAATCCTCTCTAATAAGGATTTAGACTCCTTTTGTTCTTCTGCTCAGCGTTTGCTAACAGGTTAGCCTTTTCACCCAGCCCACACTGCACCGGCGGCTTAGCCTTTCAAGCACGAACAAAAGTCTTCTGTGGGTTTATAAAAACGCCAGAGTGGTCTCTGGGCTAATTGGAGAAGACCCAAACTCTTTAATGTGTCGACTCATTAAACATTTAGCCCCGCTGCAAGCTATTGTGTGGAGGAGGAGGAGAAGAAGGAGGAGGAGGAAGAGCATTTTCCAGAGGCACTTCAGCCGTAATGAGACACTAAACGAGCAGAGAAGTGGAGGTGGATGACTACCTCAAAGACAGCAGAGGCTGTTTAGTTTGTTTTAAACAAATCCTATGTTGATACTCGCAGTTCAAGTGAAGCCTCCACAATTCTTTGAGGTGTTTCAAAAACAGGAACAAGTGCCACTTTTTCCAGGCCACTTAACTGATTACAAAGAGACAGGGATCAGAAATGCCGAAGGGTGTATCCTAAACACTCCCCCCCCCACTTCAGAGCCTGCATTTCTCCTCCCAGACTTTAAGTTCAAGGCGATTAAACCTCAGGGACAACAGCAGAATAGATGGGAATAAAAGATAGAATAAGGTTAATACGGACACACAGAAGAGGAGCATGAAATTTTCCTGACATGAGCAAATCAGTCAGGCCTCATCTGCTTAGCATCTTCTTGTCCGGGCTGCACAGTGGTCTTAAAACTAACAGGACAAACATATGGCAGAATATAGCTTACATGTAGCACCTCTAAAAAACAGTGACACCTTAAAAACATGCAAAAAAATCATAGCTGACAATGCAAGAAAGAAACCAATATTCTCTATAACCAGCAACCAGTGTGTGCAGCTAAGGTGACTGGGTTACACATGGCTGCAAAAAAAGTAATACTAACTCAAAACGTTTATGTGCACGCGCAGGCCAATTCAAAAGCTTGCCAATTCGTCAAGCCGGCCATCCTAATGATTTGCCGACCCGAGCGGAGTGAAAACACAGCGTTGCACTTATGCAAAGCGCACGCGGTGAGTGGCACAGGGCGAAATCAGCAGGACAGCTCAGAGGCCAGAGCAAAGTGGTTAAAGAGGCAGCGGCTTTGTCCCGGCTGCGCTCTAAACCGTTGCTGCATTCAGGCCATCGCTGACATCCGACGGGGCGAGATTAGGCGCCATTATCTTCCTCATTTGCTGCGCTTTCCCCTCGGGTTCACTTGTGAGGCCAGCGCTGGGCTTCTGACTTGTTGCAGCGCCACAGAGGTAAACTCTTCCTAATCCCCGTACTATTGTGACCGTTAATTGGATTGGAAGTGTGGGGTGGGGGGGGCTCCTTTCACTGTGCCGGGTTAAAGGGCTGAGGCGTGGAGGAGTGGAGGGG
>JABJVR010000068.1:1091018-1111212 GCA_025773905.1 Chitala chitala
ACACTACTGACCGTCCGTGGTGCTTCGGCACGTTTGCACCAAGGGAATGCATGTACATAGTACAGTACACTACTGACAGTCCGTGGTGCTTCGGCACGTTTGCACCAAGGGAATGCATGTACATAGTACAGTACACTATTGACCGTCCGTGGTGCTTCGGCACGTTTTCACCAGATGGGTCAGGTGCCCGATTGCACTTTGATGATAAAAGTTGAAAACCCAAACAATTTTTTCGTGGAAAAAGCAATTCGACACTCATGTTATGTTCAGATTTATATGCTGTCCACATACATGACTAACGTGAACCAGTGTTATATTTATCTCCTGTACTGAAACCTTGCCATTGTTAAATAAGAAATCTTGGAGAAGCTCATATTACATCTCGAATGCAAATCTGTAGTACTAGTCAAAGCAGCATGTTAGCAGCAAAGTTAACATTTTGCTTTAGTGCGAACTGATCTAGGTCGCAAGAAACCGTAAATCAAAATGAGTAAAAACTGCCAACTGCCCATAAGTGTACAGTATGTTAAATATAGATTTCACTACTGCTCAGAGATGGAAGCTTCATACAAGTGAATTCGTGCAACAATTCTGTAAGTACTGTACCACTCTAACGTCTGTCCACCTACAACACGATGTCATGTTATATGCGAAAAAAAAAAAAGAGTTATTACCTAAAAAAAAATAAACTAAACGAAATTCAAATCACTGATACAAAACACGCGCAAACAGCAGAACTGATTGCCCAAAACTTTCTTCCTAAGCTTTGACCCAAATGTAAATAAAACCTGTTACATTACGTACATTCCTCTGTACCGTTTCCAAATGATGGCTCTAATACTAATTTATACAACACTAAAGCCACACTCGAAGTCAGACCAATTAAATTGTCAGAATTAACAAATTTGTTTTTAAGAGAAAGTTAGCCAGGAGCGTGTTCACTAGGCAGATATCGACCGTCAAAACAGAGACATTAGTCTTCACGTATTTACTCCGCCACGTCTGTTCTTACGGTCTCTCATCCAGACCAAATCAATCCCCAGAAAACATGGCTCTTTTCAGCTATAAATATATTCCTAGTCCACACAACCACCTCGCTCTGGGCATTCTGTGGTAGATTGCTCTGAAATTGCTGGTCAGCTATGAGCGATCACAATTACACTCGAATGCATATGCTAAGCGAGGATCATTTTATATGTTGCTATTTTCCGAGCAAGGTGGCGGGGTGGGGGGGTGAGTAATCAGAAGTGATACATCACAGTATCTGTTTATGAACACGCAACATGCCTAGCAAAGGTGAGTAGCAAAAATACAATAGTGTAAATGTCTCCCTTATTAATTTGAATTTTTAATTATTATTATTATTTTTTTTTGCTAGAATGTAAAATAAAAGCATACAAGATATTTCTGCTTTAGCAATGAAGCATTTTCCCCAGCAGGCTAAAGTCATGTTAAATTCTGACTTCATGCATTGGTTTTTTTTTTTTTTTTTTTTCTTAAGAAGTCAACGGTTCCACTTCCTATGTCCGTCTGCAGAAAATAATTACAGCCAGACATGACCTCTCTGTACCATTTTAAAACATCGTCCTTGTTCTGTTTGCTGGTGCTGGGAGAACCACATGAGAGAGGAAGGTTACAAAAAGACAGAAACATGGAAAAAAAGAGGGAGAAACGGAATATTATAATTCAAGAAACCTCAAAGTTCTCATTATGTCAAACATGTGGACAATTAGGTAGAAAAGTCCTGGCTTACTAGGATAGAGAAATCACATCCGGCTTGATTTTTACACCACAGCTTATTTACGATGCCTGCCGTGTTTACAGACAAGAGTGCTATTGTACAGGAAAATCAAAACTGATCCTGACCGCTAAGTATGCTCTCCCTTGCAGAATTTGGAGCAACCCCATGGCCGGATAATTCTGAAGATCGCTGATAGGCTGATTATAAATCACTGAATGCAAGGTCGGCCCATGGGGGAAACAATGAAGACAAAATGTGACAGAAGACCAGATTATAACGCAGCACTTCAGCCAATTCAGCCAAGATATAGTCTGCTCTGGGCTAGGGAGAACAAAGGGGGTGGGGATGGTACAGCATTGGATGTCCAAGTACAAGGAGGCACAGTTCTGTGCAGGAGGCAAAGGCGAGCACTATTACATTCAGGGCTCCCAGCCCCCAGGACTCTACAACAGCTGCACATTACCACGATTAGGGCGGGCTAAGGTCTCTGAGGATGCCGGGCTCTGGAACGCTTATTGCTTTTAGATCACATTCTTATTGACTTCTGTCAGACTGGTCGTTCATCTAGAGGCCTGATGTCATGCGGGGGTGCACCGTCTCATGACATACTGTGGACACTTTCCCCCAGAAATGGCTCTTTATTGGAGAGTGCAATAGGTTAAGCTGGCAGCGCACGCATGTTGGAAGGGCTGGAGCACAATTTGAGTAGAAGCTAGGGAAAAGGGCATCATTACCCCAGCTAAGCACATTAGCTCTTCAGTTACATGGAGCCTGTTTCACCTCAGATGCTCTTTTCCCATTTGTTGAAACAAAGAAAATGCACTGTCAAAAGAAAGTCTACAATTTTCATCTTACCGCATACAGTAGTGTTCAGGTGGTGTTCATAACATTTACCTTTACTATTCAATGGTGGATACATTCTCACTTCACATGCTGCTCGACACTTACCATCTCCATCACTTGAAAGATAAAAAAAAACAGGATACAGTCCTACAGACCACTGATCCAACTGCTGATGGCTACCGTTCCACACATCTTCTATCTAAGGACCCCAACACCATCATGTTCCGGTTATCCTGAACTTCACAGCACTCCAGTGCAACACTGCATGGTTTTAAATTATGGCAGTATTCTGATATTTAAAAGAATACAGAGTTCCTGGGAGGTTAATAGACCCATTGTTCAGTTTGGAGTGTAAAGTCACGGAATGGCTTCAAATAGATGCCAACAGGATTACAGCATCTGCTGCATTATTTAACATTAATTTAATATCACTCCACCTTCAGAGCCCACACAATCCTATGTCAGCATGAGTAAGAGAACAGTTTTTAAACTTTAAAGAAATATTCTTTAATTTCCTCACATACCACAAAAATGCTGTTAAAAATACATGACACTATTTTCACTGAATTCATGACTACAGGGATACATGTTTTAATTAATCAATCTGATTTACAAAATGCAATGTAAAACCCATGTAGAGTTTTTTTTTTGTTTTAATTTTAGGTTTAAATTGTATAGGTTTATATATCCAGCTCACAGCTTTATATGATGTAAACGTCTGCCATACAATATTTAGGATCAGAATACCTACCTGCAAGTGTGGGTTAGCATTGTTCTCTTTATAAGAGGTATGGTCATTGGCTTTTATAGGTAAGCAATGTTTAGGTTCAAAGCGAAAGTTGAGGCAAAAAGCGTGAAAATTAAATACACGTCAGCCACTGACACAATTAGCTGCTGGTTTCAAGTTGAACACTTGTTAAGAACAGCTATAAAGTCGCAAGGTGTGGAACGTGGGGAGGGGGGTGAGTCACACCAAGCGAACATGTATGAGATGTTTACCACTGTACTCACCTACACTTCTCAGGACTGACATGCAAACAAAAAAAAAAACGGAAACAAACATTCAAACTGTCACATGAACTGGAAAATATGGATTTAAAAAAGGCAAAGAACAAAGTAAAGGTTCTCTTGTTGCTAAGTCTACCTCCCAAACGAGGAACGATCAGCAAAGTTGAAAATGAACCGTGTGAGCAAACCAAATTAGTGTTTTTTTTTTTTTTTTTTTAAAGCATCTTATGGCACAATAAAAACTTTACAGCAACGAAAGGCCTAATTTTTACAGGCGTGCAGTTGCTGCTGTGTGTCCCGAGGCACCCTGGTGGGTACTGACCGTGCTCCTCTGCGTTTTTGAGCGTGGCCTCGGAGTGTGACGATCCAAAGGGGTTCCGCACAAAGCGACGGCGCCGTCGCAGGTCATCCTCCCAGTAGTCCAGGCGCCAGAAGTCACGGGGACGGCTGCAAGGAAACAGGGGGCCACAGAGAAATGTGTTAGCAAGTAATTGGGGGTGGGAGAGGCAGGGGGGGGGGGCAAGTGACGCACTGCTGTGGTATAAAGGCCTCCTTGTACATAACCCCAGACTCAAGGATGTCCTTGAAAACAACTATATCACCTTCTGGGCTGAGGACCTCCTGTCTGGCCGCCAACCTCCAGCCCCCTCAGCCCGATTCAGAAGGTGAAATGAGACCTAGATGCATCATGGGCAAAAGAACTGCTGACAGAGTAATCCGTTGTGCCCCCCACCCCACCCGCGGGGTCCCACGTGCCTCGGTGGCACGTGCGACAGCCTCATTGTGGCGCCCCAGCAGGGCACCTCGAGCCGGGGGTTGCGCACAAGCAGAAGAAATGGGGAGCAGGCCATTACCGAAACAGGACGGCATCACCAATATTCATCAACGTCCACAACACAGCCTCATTCCTCTTCCCACACCTGCCCCCCACCGCACCAGGGCAGTAAATTACCCCAGCCAGCTCCGCGACCCCGGAAAGTGTTAACTTTTAATGAAGAGCACACGGAAGAGGAGGGTAACACGTGCAATGATAAAATATTACCCTATTTAGACGAAGGAATTTAATCAAAAATAATCTCTTAAAATATTCATTATGTTTGGCCCCTCAGGCATGGCACAACATAGGGAAACGCATTTTTTTGCCATTACTATTGTCACCCCCCCCCACCCCTTTCAGTTTCCTTATTTTAAAGAACTCATTTTCGTCTTTGGGCGTAGGGGGCAGTTCATTTGTCAAGTAAATTACAGGGACAGCTTTCTTTCACATATTTAACAGAACTATTTCAACATTTATGAGAAAGCCCAAGGAAAAAGATGGCCGGAGTGTACCTTGACTGATTAATCACATTTTTCAAACGTGCAGTAAAATTATTCCTGCCCCATAACAAAAACACCCGCTCCAAGGCTGGTCTCAGACAAAAATCGGTGTGCATTTGCTTTTCGCGTTGTGTACGCCAAATATCTTTAGGAGGCCCTACAAAATACCACGCTGATTTAATCACAGTTCGTGAAAATGCACTCCGCAAGCGTGTTTCACGTTGCTGAAGCGAGAATAAGTTTTAAAGCGCAACAGGGCTCGCGCAACACAGGCATGTAAATCAGTTTAACAGCCAGCTGAGCCTCTTCCTGTTGGAAATCTTTTTTGGTCCAAATATTTCACTGGAAGGTTAAAAATTTTTTTAATTTAATAAACTGAAATAAAACGTAAAAAAAAAAAAAAAAAAAAAAAAAAAACAGGCATTGCTAGGCTTTTAAAACGATTTACAAGGAGGTTTAAGTGTGCAGAATTACTAAAATTTACACTGACATTGGTCTTTGTGTGTAGTCACAAATTATAAATAACTTCAAAAATGGACAACAAAAAAAAAAAAAAACATAAATGTAAACACTCCTTTAATTAAAGAGGGGGGGAGGCACAAAAGTACCAGCGGCACTGTTGTTAAAAAGAGTGTTGAGACGTTTGTATCTTAACACCTGTATAAATTAACCTGTATAAAGTAATTAATGCCTTTTATTTCAACATTCTTTCCAAGGTGTCCAGGTGGATGAATGAGACACTGTAACCCTTTAATCCTGTAGCGCTTCCCCTGAAAATACAAGCACTGAGCAGCATTTAAGAAAAACAAAATGTTTAGTTGTCCTGTGGTACAAGGTAAAACACTATTTTTTCATGTTTTTATGCAAGAAAAAGACATACCTTACTAATTGTAATTAGCACAACCTGGAGAGAAGCACATTATTGCTGCCTGAAACAGACCTGTAAAGTCTAACACTTAAAATAATTTTAACTTGTTATTCTTAAGTCTTTTTTCATTTTAATAGCAATAATTAGTCTTAACTTTATCAGATGAGGTATACTGACTTTGATTGCACGACGCATTTATTTTACCAGTACAATACAATTTAGCAAATTCGACCGTGATTGCGTACATGTACGAATGCCAGCGATGATAACCCTCAACAAATTGCTTACGTTGTCCGGTGACAGTAGCCAAAGAGCACACATGCTGTCGATGGCATTTCTGACAGTCGCTTGAAATGCACTGTCACGTTTGAAATGAAAGGATTACAAGTACGCTCTTAATAAAGCTGCATTCATATATAAAAAAGGTGCTAATGAAGAAACCTGCAAACAGTGTATTCGTACAGCATGTGCATTACCCATTTAAATCATCACACTTATTATACAAACACTTTCCAAATCAAGTGAGTAACATGCACACACATGCAGTACGAATGCTATTTTCGCTGGAGTTGAAACTGGCGATATAAAGCAGGATCATTCTTTACTGTTGTCAGCAAAGACCTGCGGCAGGGTGGCGTTTATTAGAGCAGGAGCATTAATTAGTATAAATGCAGTACACGTTTTTATGTTTTCTTCAGTACACACCGTGTGGCTAAAATGTAAATGCGAACAAACGCTCAAAAACGAACATGCTTCAGAAAGTGGAAGGAAAAAAAATACGGTTCTAACAAAGAAAACCAGAACAGATCACCTTGATGCAGTTCAAAATGAAGCGCATATCGAAACGTCTAATGAAACCGCAGGGTACAGAACAGCGGCGCTGCCTTTTTATACATCAGCTGTAGCCCTTTGAACTTCTCTCCTTCATCTTTACGGTGAGGCTGGGGGGGTGGAGGGCACATCCCAAGCTGTGTACAGCAGAGCAAGATTCTCACAATGACTGGGATGTGTTTGTGTGAGATAGGCCCCAAACGCAAACAGGCACTCCATCATCCCAGCTTCCTGCATTCATCTATGAAAATTATCATTGGGCATCCACAGAGGTGCCTGAGAAACGCAGGCGCGAAGTCGTCCCCCGGCACTCCCCCGTCTGCTGGGAGCACTACAAAAAGGATCAATTCATCAGCTGGGGGCCCGTCCGTAAGAGTAATTAGTTGTGAATCTGCGAACGGTCTCCGTGGTTTATTTCCACGGTGCGCTGCGCACCGAGAACGTGTGACAATGGAGTCCTAATGAAAGCCCGGGAAATTCACTCACCTCCGCCTCCATCAATCGCGTCGAAAAGCTCGCACACTGAGAATTTAATTTTTTTTTTTTTTTTTTATAAAAAGATGAATAATTTATCTCTTGTTCATCCTTGAGCATCTTGGTGGTATTACACAGCACCATTCTTCAAGATAACAACAATTAAAATCA
Source organism: Chitala chitala (assembly GCA_025773905.1). Taxonomy (NCBI): domain Eukaryota; kingdom Metazoa; phylum Chordata; class Actinopteri; order Osteoglossiformes; family Notopteridae; genus Chitala; species Chitala chitala. The sequence continues at coordinate 1,098,272 of JABJVR010000068.1, forward strand.
CAAAGGCCAGTGAGCAGGCGCACAACTACAAACTGTTCGTGTAATTAGTAATTAGTTTACTCATAAAAACGCTGGCAGGGAGAGACTAATTTGGCCTGCAACTGGCAGTTGTCTGCACACATGTATTTCAGAGCCTTTCTTGTGGGGGGTGGGGAGTGGATACAAGCCTTCGTACCCAAAAAATCTGTCTGCTACAAAAAAGAAAGCAACAGTGGAGTGTTTTCACAACGCAGTAAACAAGGACTGTCCATTCCGGAAAATCCCATTAAAAGACCACTTTGTAAACTGGTACAGTTTCACCAGAGAGGTAACTGTGAAAGGCCCTTCAAGAGGAACTCTTTTTTGTGCACCTCAAAGAAAGATTTGCCAGGGGTCTGCATGCAAGGTGAGAACTCCCTTCCCATCTTAACGAGCTACAAAACCGCAGCACAGTAAATACTACATTTAGCAAAGAGGCAGCAGGCCATAACCCAAATGGGCAAAGAGGCAATCTTGCGTGCCTCAGTGCTTCAGCTGCCCTCCATTTAACCACAAGTGTGATTGGCAGTGCCCTGTACAGCAGTGCCTGGGTCACTACACGGGTGCAGCAAACACGACTTTAATGACGCCAAACGCTTCTGAGATGTTTGTTACTGGCAGCATGCGTTTGAAAGAGCTCAAAAGAATAGCAAGGTGCGTTCAAGCAGGCGTAGCTACTGCCACGTTACGTTGCAACTGCCGTGCTCACCGACCGCCTCGTCCTCCAGCTTAACGCCCTCAGAGCCCTGCAGACGCCAAAAACACAGTAAATCAAGGAGCCGCAACAGGGGACAGCCTTCGCAAACACGAGCGTGTCTTTTAAGGGTGGGGCGAGAAGCGGGGGGTGCGGTAGGATTTACAGACTGGCATGGCCATAACATTCAAAAACAGGACTGATGTTGTTTTAAGTGTGCTCTAGGACATGTCTGCCACACAATCGGAAACAAAAATCACCCAGACATCTGCCCTTGACCTTAGGGAGACGACCTTAGGAACACGAGTACATGTGCTCTGAATTACATTTTACATTTGTATCACACACAGCAACAACAGAAAGAAACAGTGCTTTAATAGCACTGCTAATTCTTTTGCTCAGTCGAACAGGAAAGCGTAAGCACTACACAATGGGAATTCATGTCAGTAATTCTAAATTACTATATTTACTAAAATAACTATACTTTTAGAAGTTGAGAATAACTATATTGGTAAAATATATTGTAAAATTTTATTCAAATACATTTTTTCAACATCTCACTTGGCAGGTCACATAAAATACCCCTTTCTATACACAAAGTAAAAATGCAAAACATACTTAAAAAAAAAAAAATTACATATACATGTATATATAAATCGGCCTGTTTAATATCTACGGTACAGATAATTTACTATATTGTTACCATTCCGTTAGAGAAACTTTATACGAAATCATGATCAAAGACATATGGACAAAACTAACCTCACTTTGATGAAACAAAAAGCATCTGAAATAACACATGACAGAAAGGTAACAGTTCAACAGTACACTGTAGGAAACGTGTGACAGTCCATTTTAAATTATTAAAAATTACATTGAGAAGCTAAGTAGGAATACAAAAATGTGCTTTTTTTTTTTTTTTTTAAATGCCCCTCACAAAGCCATACGTCTTAGCGAGACGCCAGTAGGATTGTTCCTTTAGCAGAAGTGAGGAAAGTTTGGCAGTCTCCTATTCCTCGTGTCCAAATTGCTCCTTTTTCTGACAAAGACGAACGATTACCATCCATCAAGATCCAATCGGACGCTCCGACACTGAAAGGGCCTGCATCACTGTTGTCTCATTTTTAAATGCTATTTGTGTAGCCTTTGATATTGTACAGAACGACTCGGGGAAAAAAATAAATAAATAAAATTAAAGAGCCAGTCAGCCGCACTGTTAAATTGACTTTTATGAATAATGACGGTTCTTAACCTCTGATAACACGCAAGTTGCACGCATAATGTCACCGTGAGGTTCATTTCTGGCTGGAGGATATGCAAATCGAAGAACATGACCTTTATCATTACAAACAGGACACAGAAAACACGCATCGTTTCATACATCACGGGAGCCCGGCGCACTCCGTACAGGACACGCCGCCATTTATAAGGCTTCGGCAGGATTAATTCCACAACAGTCAGGGGTACCCCAACACGGTGAGACGAATCCTTCTTTTCCTTATTTTTTATTAATGTCCCCAAATGGTGCTGCTTAGATTGCTTTAAACGTTACCAGTATGGCGAAGATTATTCCGGATTTGCATAAACCATGCTTTTTATACACAGACGGGCAAATAAATTGAAAGGATGTGATTTAACAGTAGGTGTGGAACTCCGTTTTGTCAACTTGTGGCAGCAGAGGACCCCAGAATTCCCTCCATATAAAATTAAAAAGAGGCTCATATCTGACGGTGGGAATAAAAATGATCCCAGTAGTCGGGGACTCCAAAGCTGTTTTCATGCACGCACTGCAAACAGGCAACTGTTTGGCCACACGCATCTATGCGTTACCCATTCAGCATGCATTTTTAAGGCTTTTTTGTTTGTTACAAAAAAGTTTTAAAATTAGATTTCAATTTTTGTTGGCATTTTTAAAATTTAGACTATTGTCAAATAATTAAATCATGATACGTCTCCATCCAAATGGCCGCCCCTTTAAAATCAGTCATTTTAAAGGGGGCGATTAGCATACTTGTGCTATAATTTTTTTTTGTTTAGTAATTGTAATAAAACTTGTAGAAAATTATTTTCATCTTGACGCAAACCTTCTTCCATGGGTTCTTTTTTTTTTTTAAGAGCCTAATTAACGTCACTGTGGCTCACTTTAGAGCATGACAACTTCAGTGAATGTTTTATAGACATCGTACAGTATATGAAAAGTGAAACGCAGTTGGAAAAGTGTGCGCTTGAGTTTTTAATAAGTGAAGAAAGGGTTTGGAAACGTTGGCTTCGTTTGTGATGCGGACTGTTTCACGCTACAACAAACATAATAACCAGCTCCTTTCAAGACACAGAACATGAGCAATAAGTTCACCAGAACTTTTGTGTGTTCCAACCAATATCATATGCAAGGACATTTCGAGTCATGAATCATAGTTAACAACAGCTTACATAAATGACTCTTTTTGGGTCATCCAGACCTGCTGAATGCTAAATGTGCAACCTAAATCACAGGAAAGGAATTCCTTCCATCTGTATCAACGCACAGCGAACATGAGCTTTGATCAAGAAACGCCACATAGCAACTTCGGTTGCGTGTCCTGAACACAGACGCTTAACAGATTAAAGTTAACATTACAATATCAAGCGTGGTTCTTTTCAGCAGAATTGTTTTTGACTTGTTTTATGTTACGCAATACTGTCTTCAAGGGATGCACCAGATTTTGCTCAAACACTACATATGAAAAGAACAAGAGATATTGCACACTAAGTGTTTTCCAGTTCCATCTAAACCATCGAAGCTAGAACATCCATGCTCTTAAAAGCCACACAACACACTAAAACAGCTATTAACAGCCTAAAAATAAGGATTGAATGTTTAGTGCCGATGGTTAACTGCAGTGAACACTACAGACCAAGTGCAAGTTGACAGAGCACACTATGGTCTACTCTGTATTGTGTGTCCATTCGCAGCCACCATCTACGCTACTGGCCTGCCCAGTCTAACAACATACACTGAGGGTTCTAAGGATGAGAATCACCGACATCTATGAAGAACTCTTACCTTGGCAACGCAGTACACTAGTAACAGCAGCCCCTATGGAAACTCAGTCAGAAATTTTGGAACACCTCTGAGACCGGGGTCTAAGCAGCAACAACACAAGAGTACAAGCAAATCAGTATCCACGACGCATACCATGCTGACCACCACACAGGGAAATGCGTAACTCACCGTGAAAGGTGAAAAAGTACAGAAGTAGCAGGATGTTTTAGCTAACGACAAACTACAGCAAGCCTATGAATACAAACGTATACAGAGATGTCCCAACAACTGGCGTCCAGAGAAGCCTTCAACCCAGCCAGCACATAGCACATAGGCATGAGCCTGGACACGCTAAATTCGTCACGAAAACACATCTTCCGCCACACTCATTCTAATTAATCACAGATAAAATCCCTTTATGAGCAATGAAATAGGTGGGGGGTTGGTGTGGGGAGACTGAAACAGAGGAATGAAATCCCATTCCTGTAATATCTGGGACTCTGGGGAATTAGTGTACCCCCCACCCACCCTGAGAGGCAAGGCATGCGGAACTGCCCTCCCTGCGACGAAATATGAAAAATGCAAATACATTCCTAATTACCTTCGGTTTAGTGCGACGCACCCTCCAATTAACAGCAATTAAACTCAGTGCGTATTTTATGACAAAGGGTTTGAAAAATATGTGCTAATTAAGTTCAATCTCCAGCAGCAACACGCTAGGCGGAAAGCTCAGCTCTCGGATGCTGAAACCACAAACAAATAAATAAAAATTAAACGCTTGCTTCGGCAAACAATTTTCCTCCTGCAAGGAGAGACTTTCCAAGGCTAAGCATATGTTCTGTCACTAAAAAAAAACCATGTTTTATTGTCGACATCTGTGTTTCAGGGAGACATAAAGGGGCTGAAGCCGTTTTCATGAAACATTGTAGCCACATTTATCAAACAGATTAAGGGTTGAAAAAAATGCATCTACTTTAAACGAATTGTATAATTTCGCCATCATCTTGGAGTTCTCATTGGTGCTTGACCTTTATCCTTCATGTATAATCTTGAGTGATGGCAACACAGAATGGCACAAAGGACACAAGCAAACACAACCTACAAAAATAGTACCACCCACCCCAGCACACTCCCACCACTCAGTGTTGTGTTACCTGAGGACAAACTAGGGCTTCAGCCAACTGCCCGGGCAATAAAGGCTTGAACGTGCACATAACGTAACACCAAATCAAATGACCAGATTAAATCCTGCTGCTCATCCCGGCAGCAAATTAATCAGAACAGTTGATAAAATGTTCTGACTGATGTAGCTGTGTTCTGACACAGACCCAGGCATGAGACTGGTCAACCTGGGTCTGTGTCATTATGTATATACAAGTAAGACAACTCTACCGTAACCTGTGCTTTGACACGACTCTTTTGATGTCAGTTATTGCTGTTCACTGTCACATGATATCAGGTTAGATGTATAATGTCATTTCATACACTTCTCCTAGCTCAGCATCCACCATAGCACTTCTGACCCATGCGCACAGATAACTTTCAACACTGGCACACTCCTCAAAAGAAAAAAAGAACCCCCCCCCACTAGATGACAGCATTTCTTTATTCTAATTAGAGTTTCTAAAAGATTTCCAGTTACACAGTTTTTCATCCATGTCTGTCTTTGTTACCGTTAAATACTTCATAATTATTCAAACAACAACAATGCTTAATAAAATCTGCACTATATTTCAAGCAGTTTATTTTAACAACCTATTTCCTATCTTATTTCAAACAATAAAAATATTCTTTTTATAATCTGGATTGCAACTGGCAGATTGTACACCAATAAAAACTCTTAATTTAATAATTAATAAAAGCAATAGAAGATGAAGACCTTTGGGAAAGGGCACGCTCCCTCGCCCTTTTTCCCACAACAGAGTATTTTATGTGCTTTTTTTTTTTTTTTGCTTTCACTGCAAAAGAAAGTGCTGGATACCCAAGATAAAGGAGATTTTTGGTAAACGGTGAAAGTGCAGAAATGAATGACCAGCTTGAGCTGCTTGTAATTACAGCGGCTGAGATGGTAACAATCTATCACAGTGAGGAGGAGTGACACAGAGCCAAGAGGTTAGCCAAAGGAGATAGCCTTTGACTAACTACTGCACCCTGACAATCGATACTCCCCTGATATTACATGCTCAAAAAAAAAAAAAAAAAAAAAGACACCCTTAAAAACTTCCAAAATGGCTTTTCATTCAGATATTGATCAAGACCCGTTATCGTGACCTTGCTTGGTCATGGCCATATACTTTCTTAAAGGCATATGAAACTCGTAAATCTGTTAGTTGTAACATAAAGGCGAGAGCACAGTCTGTGCTATAATTGGTCTCTCTGTGGTGGTGGTTGGGGGTGGAGGCTGGACTGACACACTTTACACCTGGGATCCCATTACGAGTCCCGGAGCCTGGCCTGAAGTGTGTGTCCGCTGACACTGGGCTCGTTCACTCCAGGAGAGGGCTCGGATTAGCGAGACACTCAGGTGACCGAGTAGCCTCTCACTGTTCTTACTCTTCCTCCTTCCTCTCTGTAACACCACAAAGGCAGCCACGCACACAACATTTAACAGAAACACCATTCAAAAGTTTATAACACCATCTCATTAAACACTAGCACCTCAATATAATAAAAGCTCATAAAACCTGACTGCGCCTAAACATATGTGAAAATGAAATAATATTGGATTTTCATTCCTCCTCCTCCTCCTGCCCCCCCACAGCAAGTTTTCAGTGCACAGTAAAGTATCCTTAAGATGCCAAGATACAGGGAGCTTCAAATGTTCAGTAGTCTAAAATAAGTTCCTCTTAGACAGTTTGTTGGTATTACCGAGAACCCTGGTCACTGCACTGTTTATATAGTTAAAGGTAAATGTTTTTGTGAACAGATATCTCAGTAATCTCTAACCTCCTGCACTGTGTTAAGATGTTTAAGGAGTGTATTTTTCCCCACCTCCCTTTAAATTCACGTAATGCCTTCCTGTCAGCGTTAACATGTTCCCTTGTGATTTAATAATGTGCCTTTTCTCGTCTCCCTTTGTTTAAGACATGCCAGAAATGATAAACGCAATAAAGTGCTCCATTTCAAACCGTTTGAAGGGCGGTGCTTTAGATTCCGCCTCGCCAGTTAGGTCCTCTTCCAAAGGCAATCGGAGCCAATGAACAGGCAAAAATCTCAAATAGAGCGCATTCCCTCGAGTTCAGGGCGTATGTTTACAGCACAGGTACTGGGATTGATTGCGAGTCGGCTGACGAAATCAGACTTGCGCTAGCTAATTGATTTTTTTGAACAAGCCAGTTCCGAGTAAAGTGAAACGGAGATTAATTCCCCACAGAGCCAGGCAAAGGCAGACGCGAATGTCAACAAACCAGAGTTTACAGATTTTGTGGCTCCGTTTGGCCGAGGAAACAATGTATTCTCTTTCTGTCTGTTTGTAGATTCTCCTGAAGTGTTTACAAGCAAACCACACAATCTACAGTACACTATCACTCCTATTAAATCATGCTTAGCACGTAAAGGCACGTTTCTTAAAATGCAACCTTCACATATATTTACACCTATTATTGAGCTAATGCAGTTACTTAACACATTAACTCAAATCCTTAATTCAGATGTTGACTTTTTGTTTTTCCTTTGTGGTTAATTGTGTTTCACACTGCGGAAACTGCGATATATTTGCTGAAAATGTACATTAAAAAAATAAAAAATAGTCACGGGTTAATGTTACTGTGAACGTGCTGGGAAAACTGTTTTTATGGGTTTTGATGGTTACTGTGGCTACAACAGACCTAAAGAGAAAGTCACCTTACAACTTTGAAGAAGATGATGAAGGTATTTCACAGAACATTATGAACTGCTAATCTCTAAACTGATTGTTTCCATACCGGAAATGCTCTGCCCTCCAAAAAACAGTACTTTTACAGGAGCAAGGACAGATAAAATGAGAAATGCACTTAAGTCATTCAGGTAGGTCAGTACAGTGATCAGAAGGCTTCATAAAGACTGAGTGTAATTAACCTGGAGGGAGGGTGAAGTTAAAATGAGCCTTGGGAAGGGGGGGGGATTAGTATTGGGGGTTTCCAAACAGGTAGGTGTGGACCAGATCATATGTGAAGGACAAACTAGGAAGCAGCAGCCCCTCTGTTTTGACCCTCCCCTACTATTCAGACACACTCCTAAGGCAGTTTCTTAGTCGTTCACACTTGGTCCCATGTGACTCTAATGACCCACTGCCACTCTCAAGGCAGTTTCACAGTCTTTCATAGTCACCTGGACCCGTGACCCTAACTAAGGTCCACCAATGGCTGACTATCAGGGTGTGAACACACCACAGCATTTATATACATGCTGCTCCCAGCAAGTTAGTTAGAACTGAAAAAGCCTCTCAGATGAGAGGTGAAACGTCTTCCGGATTTCCAAGCAAGTCCAGTTGTCACTGAACAACACCTGAGATATTCAGACTGAGGGTGAGCAGAGATAGCCTAGGGAGGGTGGGCGACCCAGCTGCGGCAGACTATATGCAGAAGACTGTAATGTACTGAACCAAAACTGCTTGTTATCTTACATATACACATGCTTATATATACACATTTGAACTTTTACACAAATATTTATACATTCAAAATAAGTCCTGCTCCTCACAAAAAGTATTTTTCCCACAATATTCTGAATAAAAATAAGAATAAAAGGAAGCACTACTGGGTAAGTCACAGCAGAATATTTGTGACCCAGCCCTGGACATTAAGGCCAACCCATTGGGCTCCCTGACTATAAAATGACATACTACAAGATAAAACAGTAATGCTAATATTGATGGTTTGTCCATTACAGGTCAGCGAACTGTCCACTGGCGCAGTTACAAAGCTGTTAGTTTCGATTTCACAAGGCCGATCAATACGGAGGCATACTGTTTCAATTTTGCTGGCATTGATTTTTTTTTATAACGCCACAACCTCAAAGCATTCATCTTTCTGAAAGAAGGAAGATTTGATTTACTGAAGAAAAATTGGAGTGCGCATCACAAAGATTTTTTCCCGCGTGCCTGTGACACACAAAAAGATGGATGTCCCTCCGGCTGAGAAGCCTGATGCCTGAGGGCATCCATTTGAACACAGCAATGCAGCTGAAAATGAGCTGCTTAAAGGGGGGGGGGGGGGGGGGTTACAGGCACCAGAAATGGTATTAAAACACCGGCAACCCCCAGCCAAAACATAACCAAGGCACTGGTAAAATTAAGAAAAAAGAAAAATGGATAAATGTGGAGGAAGGAATAATAATCGTTTAAATACAAAAACCACTTTTTGCCAACTAAAATCGTTCCGTGTAGACGGGTCAGCCGTGCCGACGCCCCGCACCTTCAACGGACGGCCGTGGCGGAACGAGGCACCTCTCCGCAGTCCTGAGAGCGAATTTCCATGGTACATTAGTCAGCCTATTAGAATGCAATGAAGGAGGATATGAGGAGAGGGGAGTGTGTCCTCGGAGACTTCAATCCGGCACTTTCCATCACCTCCCCTCATCTCTCTCGCACTCAGCCACTCCGCCAGCATGTCATATACATGAGAAATGATTTGTCTTCTGACCCAAATAAACATGATGCCTTGCACCAAAGACTTGCTCAGACCAAAAAAAAAAAAAGGGGGGGGGGGGCAGCAAATTTTTGGACCCTTCTGCTCGTATTCATTTTGTGTTTTTTTTTACCAGGTGGCTCTTGTTTTCACCTGAGCCTCCAGACTGGGTGACAGTAATGTATGGATGAACAGGTACCCATGTCCCTCTTGCGCATTCCCTCCAATCAACTTGTATTTTTATATGGGGGGGGTGTGGGGTGCGTGCAATGACAGTAAAGGGCAAACCGTTATCAGAGTGTGGGGTGACGAATATTTCCTTTGTCTGCTGGAGAAAAATCTTCTGGACTTTTAACAATCTAGCAAAGAGAACCGAAATGCTGAAGGTGGGAAGGGGGGGGGGGCATTTCTAACACCTCGCCTCTCTGGAGGCTGAATCTGGTGTAAGCTGGATATTAAGACACAAATTGCATTCAGACGGGTCACAGAGTGTCAAAAGATATTATACGCCTGCTGTGAGGAAACAACAATTCCCATCAGCTTCTGAGAGCATAATATTTTCATTTTCGGTTTTTATTGAATGGAAACTTTGGGGAATACATCTTTATGAAACGCTACAGTGGCTTGTGAATTTTACACCTTCGCCACGGGTCATAGTCGTGCTGCCGGTGTCCTTCGCAGCTCCGGCGATTTCATTTTCTCTGACAAGAGAGCGCGCGCGCAGGTGCGTACGCGTATGTGCGCGCACGTATGTGTTTTGGCCCCCTCTGCCACAGCCTTTTTTGCAGTCATGCGAGAGCACCAGATGTTGCCTTCAGAGCTCCCCGCACTGCGGCTCTGAGGCCCAGCCGCAGCACCTGACCTTCTCGGTAATTGACGAAAAATATCGACGCCATGGCGACGGGCCTGATTGTGATTTATTAAAGAGCACCGCCGATGCAGACAGGCCACCTGCCAGAGCTCGGGCTCACCTATCGCGCGACATTAGGGAGCCCATCAATATCGAACCAAAATGAATGACATTAATGGGAAAGAATTGGGGCTCCAGAGCCCAACTGGCATGGCAAGGGGCTGGCATGGCGAACGAGGGCACAACCCGGACGTTAATGGGAAAGAATTGGGGGGCTTCAGGGCCCGACTGGCATGGCAAGGGGCTGCTGCGGTAAACATGGTGAATGCAGGCATGACTCAGGCAGGCCGGCCATTGACCACGGGGAGACTGAGGAAAGCCAACCTTAGACAACGAGCCGAACATTGCATCCACCATTAAAACGATGCAAAACAGACATTGTTAAGATTCACTACGCTAATTTGATAAAATTTTAAAAATGAAACGTAACAGGGGAAGCTAGAAGACATGCTGTCGGCATGGCCTTCTCGAGCCTTGATGACTTTGTGTCCAACTGCTGACGCGGTGGGCTCTCCATGCTGCTGTGATGGGGCTTAACACTGTGCTGAGTCTTACCTTACCCCCCCCCATACTGCCCCAACTACATGTGATAAGCTGCTCACTTCCTATGCGAGTCTATGGATTGGGCTGAATGTTTTTTTCCCTCCTTCCAAAGCTGCACGGTTTTCAGGCACGTGGTTAGAAGTTGACAGAGGTGTTACATACACGGGCTAAAATTTTTGGTTATTTATTTCTCGCACAACACAAGATTTGTGTTTGGTAATTGATCTTTAAGAACAATAAATATACATAAAACATAAAATCCATATAATGAAATTTCGAATAACAAAACTATAATAAACTGTCAAGTTGGTGCAAACTGCAGTTTGAACTGCTCGGCAGTTTGAAGCTGTAGGTCCCATCCAGATGTTCTGTGTTTGCCTCTATACGCTGGTTCACCTGCAGCTTGTGTCCCCCCCCATGGCGTCACCAGTGTGCTTATGCCAACACTGGCATTAGGTGGTGCCATGCTCACTTTAGCATTAATAGCAGCCAAATAACTTACATTTTAATAAGCTAGCTGTTAAGTTAACTGCATTACAGGAAATCTTGCATTTGCACAAGCTTTGCTGTGACACAGATTCATTCTGTGATGATTATTTAGTGATCAATTATATTATGTTACAGTACTATAACAACACTGCTTAGAGACAAATACAGCAACGTTGCAGTTCCACGAGAAAATAATAAATATCACAAACTTACTGCAACTTGGCGAAGCCTGGATGAAGAATCAGTGAAAATAACGTAAACCTTTTTGCGTTTTATATCATACTATGGTGTTATAACGAGAAACTTACAAAAAGTGTTATGTCAAAGTGTATTTTAATGAGATACCAATGTATTTTGTTTTAATGTGAAAATTTCGTGTATCTCGTTAAAACAATTGGCCCGTCGTGTAGACATGTCAGAGGGGGGGGTCCTCATTGGCATGGCTGTGCTATCATATCACTGTAGCAACAGGATAAGGCCAGCAAGCAGACAACTGGCACACCCATGGCACTCCCCTGTCAGCACACAACGCAAGCCTCACCTGCGAGCAGATCCGCCCCAGGCGCCGTGCTTGTCCGTCAGGATGGTGACGATCTTTTGGATCAGCTGGGTGGCCGTGACGTGGTCCCGGTACTTGGCCGCACGAATCAGATGGTCGCACATCTTCTCCTCGTCACGCTTCTCTGCAGAGTACTGAGCGCACTGAGACTGCAAGAGAACGAAGGTGCCCTTAAACTCACAAAAGCTGCATTCATTTTTATACACATTTTGTGCGTATATCCACCTTAGACACCTACTCCTGAAAGGAAACGCTTCACATTTAACGCAGAACTTGCGTTAAACGGAATTCACGCCGATCGTTATAAACCATGCAAGAGCTCCAAGTGGGATTAAAAGTACAATAAACAGAAATACATATTTTTAACCTTAAAAGTCTACACCTAAATGTAACATCAGAGCCTTGCACCTCACGGACAGTACTCATTCTAGGGTGCTTACAAAAATAAAAATTTAACGACAATGCTTGAAATTCTAATACAATAAAGACGAGGAAAATATTTATAGTATACTGCATGTTCTTTGCTGGTATGGAAGTGAAAAAAGATAGAGAATGTATAACTCACATTCTGTGCCCAGTGCCAAACCAAATCAAACCCAGCCAGGCCAGCTTCGTCGCTGACGGACAATGCGTTCTACTCTGGAGTGCGCGGTTTCATCAATAAAGGTCGCCCTACAAAGTTAGCAGTAAACACACCAAAAGGCCTCCTAATAGATCCTCCTCTCCAATTTGAGCCACAACTTTTCATATCTGACAGAAAATCCATAGGCATAAATGCCATTAGAGGGCTATTCTTTCCTAATTATCAATCTGTGTCTTCTCGTGGAACATTAAAGTCAAGCGTGACCTTAAAAGCATGACAGAATGGAAATAAGACAAATATATATTAAAGGAGTCGCAGCAGCATCTTCAAACGTTAACCCCACTAACGGCTTGCTTCCACACAAAGGTAGGCCACAGGCACTATTAATCTCTATCCTTGGGGGGGGGGGGGGGGGGGGGTAATGCCATTGGGTCCAAAAGGCACACCCAGCTAGTGAGAGTGGGGGGGGTGAAGCACTTATGGATGGCCAAAAAACATTTCCAGGGGGCCAAAGGCC
>JABJVR010000068.1:1111312-1139258 GCA_025773905.1 Chitala chitala
GAAGGCGTGCAGTTTACCCTGTCTCCTACTGTATTATCGGGTGGGGGCACGTCTATTAGATCAGGCGTGTTAATTAGGAGAAATACGGTGTGTCCTATTTTTGATGCATTTTTATTGAATGTTTTGTATGATGTACATTTGCATGATTGCACTGTCAAATGTTTTCAGATTGTCCAATTTTCTGTGGACAGTTTTCTGTTAATATGTAATGTAATGAACTGTAGTACTGTACCCAAGACCAATCTCCCTTTGGGGACAATAAAGTTCACCTTAACCTGAAATGCACTGAAGGAGAAGGGGTGGGAAGCACTGTAGGTAACGTTGCTGACTCAATACAGAAATACGGTGCAGTCTCATTCAGTGTTTAACAACTGGATACACCAAAATAACATCTTTAAAAGGGAGTACAAAGGGGAGGGGGAAAACATTTTAACATGCCACGCAACCTGTACCACCAAAAATAAATGTCAAAGGATTCCACACAGGAAGATCTGTGGTAGAGATTTTGGGCATATAATGATATTTTATGTTAATATGTTGTAATTTTACATCAAGCATTTAGAGGCATGTTTTGCTGGCTAGTCTTATGAGTTAGCTAATAAAACAACATAAATCACATGTAAACTAAAAGTAATCCTAAAGTAAGACATTTAAAGCACATATGTAATAATGTGATATGTAATCCAACATCCTACGTTCCTTATCACATTCATAGTAATGCAATTTTCACACCATAATGGATTACATTTTCAAAGAAACTTACATAGAACTAGGTATGACATACATTTTCTAGTCAAATAGTCACATCTCCTGTGCATTTAACACAATTCACAGTCCACGTGCCTTTGTTGTAAAGGATGTGTCTTTATGAGGATGGGAATAACATAACACATATTATAAAGCCCTAATGACAATGTGGTAATAGTGGACAGGATCTCCATCATCAGAATCCCAAACACGCTATCATTACTGGGTGTGGATCAATACTTTAGAAATGTCAATGCAGCACGTTACAACTGGATGGGTGGCATTTCAGATGAAAAACATGCACAGACACTTTGAAAGAACAAATAACTAAAATACCAGCACAAAAGGCAGCAGGTTCTTCTGGTCATATATGCAGCTCTTAAGGCTGATGCCTATGGATGCACTCACTCTGGGCAGGATGTCAACAACTAAGGAGCTCAGTTCTTAAAAAAAAAAAAAAAACTGGCAGCATCTCCTCAGTCGTTTGGAAGTGGTTTGGGTAAGTTTGATGCTAAATAAACCATTGTCCATCGTAAAGTCTGTGACAGCAAAAAGCAGCAACATGTCAACTTATTCCAGCATGTCAGTCAGAGGCATGCAGTCAAGTGGGAGAAGTGTGTGGTTCTATGAGATTGTCAGGCTAGTATCAGCCCCCAAACTCGTGTTAAAAATCGTTTTACATATTTAATAAGAAGGTGCCACCGTGGAAAGAAATTACAGATGTTTCATGCTGCAAAAGAAAAACCTGGGTTCATCCTGATGCTGAATACAATCAATTCCAGATAGGAGCTACTAAAAGTATCTTGCAGACATATCCCTGTATGACTTTAAAAAAGAAATATATAAATTATTGGTAGAAATAAATTTCATAAATATTATCTATATTCTTAAAAAAAAAAAAAGTTTTGTACCTAGAATTAAGAGATGATAGTAGTCTGACATCATCTAATAGCACAGATTCTTTAGAGGACTTGCCAGTTAAGACTGAGGAACCACAATCAAGTGCGATCAAAAAATGTCCACATGTATACAGTATTATTCAGCAAGCCACTTCCAATCAAGTCATTATCAGCAGATGAAGATTGGCTTTCTTCACACACCAGCCACTTAAAGAGTAAGTATCTCCAAAACTAATCTCTGTATCATTCACAAATCTCCACCTCATCCATACTTTAAAACTCTTCCTCAGTCACATAACCATAAAGCCAGTTATTTGCCCCTGTGTGTGTGTGTGTGTGTGTGTATTACAAAACACAAATGAGAGATATCAATAAATCAAAGTATTAGCATATAGGAATACTGCCTGTTCACAGATGTTTTTTCCAGACATTAACACGCTAACAGAATCATTCTCATAAGCCACTTTCCAGCAAGATTTACTGGACTGATCTTCAACCTGTGACCTATGCCTTATATTTTAACAAACCAACAACAACTACAGCTGACAAGCATATTTCCGGAAGAGCAAACACTGTTCGTTGATGCAGTCATGCTTACAGTAACTTGCAGTGTGTGAAGCAGAGAGTTTCCCTACCTGGTAAGTTCTTTTCAGGTCTTGATGCCTAGCCTCAGCTGTGATCAAACACCCCGTTGATGATCATGCTACACGCGCGAGAGGAAGTGGATGCATGAAACCCAAGTCTCAAACAAATGACAACACAGGGAGGGGTCACACCCAATTGGCCAGTGATCGTGCACCAATGCGTGACCCTGGAATGCAGCCATTCAGGAAACTCTTACCTGTCAGACAAGCACCTGTGCTCTTAACACCAAGCAGTCAAATTTGTATAACAGTAAACTGTGGTTAACGTTATACACTGCAGAGTCTGCAACTGACCGTTTTCCTACAGCTGAGAGTAATAGTGCTGTGCGGTCTTTAGTGATATACTTCTACTCCCGTACATGCAGAAATTTAAATGTTTAACAGCCTTCCTGGTACCACACCCTGGAAGCGCACGTTATTTTCGCTGTTTACAGCTAGACTCTAACAGAGTATTACGCATCCAGAGCCCAGTGAGCTAAAGCCAATGGATGGATAATAACCCTCCCTAGGTTCACCCAAAATTGTCGACCACAATGCTCTCCATACTCCTCACCAACGTCCTCTCCCTGAATGACTTCACCACACACACACACACACACAGGACAGTGCACATGTGCACTGTCCTGTGTGTGTGTGTGTGTGATGATTCAGCAAATCTTCTTTCTCCTTCATTCCCCCAGTGTTAACTTTTCCCTTTTCCAAGCCAATCTTCCCACACCAGACAGTGGGGAGCAAAGGTCAGCTAAATCCCAGAAAGCAAACCAACTGCTCAGCTCTGAGGCTCTACATCTGGCCATGAACTTTTGTAAAAATACTGCCCAATCCAACATTAACTGAGAACATAGAGCAGTTTCGCACATTTACTCAAACTTACTAAACTAATAAAAAAAATAATTTAATCAAAATTATAAATCACGTGTGATGCTTTCAAATCCACTCAAAAACATTTGGCAATTTACACTATGCCCCATTCATTGAGCTTTGTGCATCTACTAATTTTAAAAATATACATTTGCTAAAAATTGTATAGCAAAATTTAAATATCAAGAAGGGAAGTGAATGAACCAAGTCAAACTGATAGAGGGGGAAAGGTTTAGTAAATAGAACATTCCAATCACCCATATTAAAAAGATGATATTCTCAAATATAACCAAATCGTTATCATAATGGCTTTAAGGCATGTGGCTTAAGTTTAGACTTTTCCTTAATGTTTGCAACACTGAAATATTAAACATTGCAACGGTAGATAACATAAGAGGCAAACATCTATCCAGCATCTATCCAGACTAACTTATTCCCATGTGTGTCTTGGTACTTATGCACACACAAATACAATAGGCTGGTGTCCAACTACAAGGAATAACTCTGACTTCCATCCATTATCTTAACCGCTTATTCCTGGTGAGGGTCGCAGGGAAGCCTGGAGCCCATCCCAGAGCACATAGGGCACAGGGCAGAGGACACCCAGGGCGGGGCGCCAACCCACCACAGGGCAACTCTGACTTGTAAGTCACTAATTATACCTGCAGCAGTGTTTGGGTGTGCATTAAAAGGTCAGTAAAGATGCAAATAGACTAAAGGATGCACAAAACTGCAGAGTACCATATTCTGCTAGTTTTTTTTTTTTTTTTTTAAAGGAAAGAATTTTATCGAACCACCCATGACAGACTTAAATGATATATTGTATAAATATATAAATAAGTATAAATGAGAAGCAGCCTGACGTTGTATTGAAATCCACAAAACAGCTAGAGGTATAAACTAAACAATGCATTTTCATAATGTCTCAATTACCACAAGGATCAATGTGAGGTCAATCTAGCACCATTGATTTATGCAGGGATATTGACAATATACACAAAGGCAACAATAATGCATACACTGTACTTGACCAATAAATTCAACCATTACAGAACCTGCTCATTAGCAAAAACTGTGTTTTTTATGGCTCCTCAAACAGACTTCCTCTTGACACAGCTGTGTCAGAAAAGGGCCACCAGAACAAAAGACCAAAGGTCAAACGCCTCGAAAAGGATGGCAGTTTTCAACAGGTGCAAGTTCTCATAGCAGTACTTTAAGATGTTCAGACTTCGTTTTAATCATAATGGAGGTGACCTTAATGTTTCGCCAGGAGAATGAGTATGTATAAATATCCTATTCCGCTTTCTCATATAAATAGTCAGAGTGATTTCTCTAAACAAGGAAAGAAAGAATGTATGCCAAAACCATCAATCCAAACACCAAATTAACTGGTCCAAATGAGCATTTTAAGTAGTTCCAATTGCTTTTTAAGCACATTGCCACAACTAACTGAATATCCACTGAACCTGCATGAAGAACAAATTCAAATAAGTAACTTGGTATAAAAATTTAAGAGTAACCAAAGTACTTTCCCCTAATCATATCCTTATCTATTCCATTGGGTTGTTACTGGTCCCTTACTGGTAAACGATTTCGGGAGGCAGAGTATTACTACACCAAAGTAGTGACTATATTATCTTTGATCTTTCCAGGCAGTATGCTTATTGTGGGATAGTAATGCTTTTGGTGTCTGGGTGTGACTCACAGCACGTGACCTTTATTTTAAAGGAGAAATAAATATCGTGTTTTGTGTCCATTATTGCAAAAAGACAGTTGGTTTACATTCAAAATTGTGGAAGTTAATGTATCCGAAACTGATACAATACATTAAATAATGTAAACTACGGGGGTGAATCCAGTTACTTTACGCCTGCTCATTTCGAAGAGTTAACTTGATTGAATTGTTTTGGTCGGTTGTTCCCCTAGCGTTTGTGTCCTGAACGTAATCAAATTAGTACCAATTACTTAACAAGGGTATGTATGGAAAGCCGAAGTTAACATTTTAAATTATTGTTATACCTTGTACAACAACCCCCGACATCTTGTTCATGATTACTTAAGCACTCGGTGTAGGCTCAGGTCCGGACTCACATTTATTTTACGTGTTACACATATAACCTTGCTATAAAAAATAACGTAACGAAAACTCTCTCAAGTTACACTTACTCCATTTTGACAGAAACTTAAAATTCAATGCGGAAACGTGCTTTTGCTCAATCCATATGCGAAGGACTTTCACCTGTTGCTGGATTTCGATTTCGCAGAACCGCAGTTTCACGAAGTTCCCTCAGCTCATCCTCCTCTTCCTCAAGTCTGGCTTCAGCCATGAGACGTAAAACACCGTAAACCTGAAAAAATGTAACTTAAAAAATGTACAACTGCTCAATAGCTCGCTGAGCATTGTGTAGTAAGTAAGCAGCGTAGGATCCCCCTCATTGTGGAAACAATTCCTTCCCAAGTTTGTGGTGGAAAAGCTTTATTGACGTAACTTTTCTGCTTGTTATGGAAACTGAACAGCAGGAGCACAGGTGATTAAAGTATAACCAGGCAGTTTGCCTACCTTTTCGCACCGAGGTAACCAAATGGAGGTGGTATCTAGTGAAACTGCGTGAAAAGCCGACAGACGAAACTTCTCGGGAACCTAGAGGAAGCCGCAACCCCCGATGTTTATTCCCTGTGGCTTTAGGGTGGCACCACTACAGATGTAACAGTATACATCAAATGTCCGACTTTGTCCGGTTGTGAATAAACAGAAAGCGCCCTTTGTGCTCCCGTTTCTATTCGCCGGAGTTCTCTTTCTAGCAAGTTATGCAATACGCGTGTTAAATTGTAAATCCATAAATGTGTAGGTGTATTTCCGTATCATATTCACACCTTGATGTCTCAGCGTAACGAGCGGTGTTTTCCCCTACTGAAAATGCTGCTTCTGCTGATTAACACCAGCATCATTCTAAACACGTTTTAACTTGTCCGGGAAATAAATGTGCCCAAAAGAGAAGAGATCAGGAAGGTAGGAACTGTGCCAAAACGTCTACATACGATCAGTACTTGTAGGTTCAATAAAAAAAAAACATAAACTGACATTATTAAAGTTCACTTGAATTTGTTTTTATAGACCAATATTTGTTTAATAAACAAATTTTACGTTGGGACTGTTCTAACCTCTCTAAGAGCTTGCCGTACAAACATTGTTTCAAACACTAGGTGTCAGTATATACCTAAATTACATTTTAGCAGTTTGGCCGAAGAAAAATGATTCCTTAATTATTAAATATACATCCTAACTTGACTTCCTTGAAGCTTTTTTTTTTTTTCTCGAGAGGGGTCGTTTAAATTAAGTGGCTGTTAAAAATGTTTTGATTTTATCTACAGTATTATAAGGTACTGTAACTGCTAAATGAGATGGACAGCGCATCTCTTTTCACAACAGTATTGCCATTTTCTGCATAATTTACTGCGCAGGAACGGGAATGCCATAATTTCTTGAAATCCCACGGTGCTAAAAATATAAAAAAATAATTGTTGTTGTTTTGTTGTTGTTAGTAGTAGTAGTTCCACCAGTTGCACCGTTCATTTGGGTCTTGTGAAATCTGTCTTAAAACCTCGTGAATATTAACCCTCCCCATGGTTTCTTGCGTTTCTTTCTGCGTTTGTTAACATACATTCCACAGAACCGATGACATCCAATCCAGGCGCAAAATCCGAGCGCGAGAAACAAACCCTGCTGCTTTCGTGACGATAGTTCAGTAAATGATCAAGGAATATAGTAATAGTTTTGTCTTCCCAAAAATAGACTTCAAAACGTACTGTACATTGTGTTTCAATCATGATTCCATTTCAATATTGCGGTAAAAAAAAATAGTGTACATATTATGAGTTTAAATATTGAAACAAACCTTTTCAACATGTAGCTTTTTAAAGTATAATTTTTCCAGCAAGCGAAGTGTGCACTTATCGACGTTAACAACCGTCGGGTCACCCTGAAACATACGCAATTAAAATAACGTTTTGAATTGGTCATAGATTGCCTAAGAAGTTTGCCCTTCGCAGAGTGGCTTAGAACAATGGGTGCTTTATGCATCTCCAAAGGGTCACACCATTCTTTATTGTTCCCATAAGAAAACTAGTCTCAATTACTTATTTTTTCAGGGAAAAAAAAAGGTTATTATACTTTCGCAAATAAAAGTTTGTTTTCAACTTTTAAAGGGATTACTACCTTTCCAAAGGAAGGCTAACAGAGCGACTTGTCGGTTGCACTTGCGTTGGTGTCGAAAGGAAAAAACCACTAGCAGTAGAACACGCTGATAAATTTGTAGCAACAGACACGTTTATTTTTTTAAAGCCAAATGCTGGTGAAACAGGAGCGGTCAGGTCAGCCTTTGAAATCAGATGTTGTAGCAACGAGGGAAGCTACGGGTGTTACCACGAAAGAAATGAACCGCACGTTAGGAGCCAGTTACAGGTCTCCAAAGCCTGGCAAGAAGGGCGGAGCGTAACGCCGCTTTCTCAACTCACCTTTTCCTTTTTTACAGCTCAGATTATTGACTTCTTTTGTAAGATGCATCGGTGTTGAAACCTACATTTAATCAAATTAAAATTATGTACATGTAGAATTTAAGCGCTGGACAGATTGTTTCAAGAACGGTAAAGTACTTTGGGGACTGACGAAACGGCACCGGATAGTTGACACCTTGGAATGTTTTAATGTTA
The DNA here is from genome assembly GCA_025773905.1 of Chitala chitala. NCBI lineage: Eukaryota > Metazoa > Chordata > Actinopteri > Osteoglossiformes > Notopteridae > Chitala > Chitala chitala. Next base: position 1,119,174 of record JABJVR010000068.1, read on the forward strand.
ACTCCACTAACCGCACCGAGACTACACCACGGGATTTGAATGCAAGAATTTTTCAGGTTATTCAAAATGTTTCCTTTCCTTTCCAGTTTACACATTTAACAGCGTTTCCCTTTCATTATAACGACGCAGTTTGTTATGAATGACAGCCATTACGCGCACGCATGCAGTTTAAAAGAAATATATATCTATATAAACATTGAGAGCTGACTGTGCTTAAATGTTTTTGGTGAAGTTTCAGTCTGTATTTGAATTCGTATGACTTGAATTCAGACTATTGCATAGTGTTTCTGGTGTATTTTCACCGGTTCTTATTGCACATATAAATTTCAGAGTGAGAGGAGAGAATCATACGACAGCCACTGTAAACCCTGGGCAGAATTTGACACCAAACCCCTACAATGTATAGAATATGAAAATGTGTTTAAAGATTTTTCATCGTGTATTTCTGCATCTTCAGTTTAGGTAAATATAGTATAGGATTTTTTTTAAGCATCAATCTCCTTTGCATGAATAGTGCGCAATTTGAAATTGAACACATACATTCAGTTGTTGGATGAAAAGTAATTTTAGCCTTTGTAAAATTAAAGTTAAAAGTCTTATCTAGTCCCGTTTTTTGTATTACACGTAGTTATGGCATGAATAAGGCAACTGGATTATGATTTAAGAAGCTCATCAGATGATAAAAACGGGGGAAAGTTTAAAAGTATTGTGATAGTTATATATTTTTTCATTGCACTACACCTGAACAAAACATTGTTCTCCTGAAGGGTAAGTTTATGGACGCAAGAAGGAATATGTAAGAGAAAAATCAGTACTGTATACTAACCATTATTCAGTATATGTATTCAGTGTGTACCACAAGCACAGACAAACCAAGACAACTCGAGTTAACGAGGCATCTACGACATTTTTACGGAAGTAATTTGTAAACCTCTTCACAAACTGTATCAACCGTATGAATTACGGTGCAGCGCTTAGTTATCAAGCAGAGCATTTAAAAGAAAGCACGTTATGAATAGTTCAGCTCTGGGCATGATGTGTTGTACAGTATGTACTGAGTTCACGTCATCTCCAGATTTGGGAAACTCGGTTTGTGTAGGCTGTTGTAAACAATTCCAGTCATTTCGTATTTTGGTCTCTGAAAACTCGGGAAGCTGATATTGAGAGTAAACGAATCCGATGTTTGTCTCAATTGCGAACCCAGAGCTCAGTTTCCTAAGAGGCAATAGTTAACTGAGAGCATGGTCAGCAGTGAGCAGGATCGATGCAGGGTGCTGCTTTGTTTGTGTAATCAAATTCGTGAACCTAATGCTGGACGGTGTAGGGTTTCCATTGTATGCCCGCTAGAGATGGCCCGTGCATATAACTAGTTACAGGTCAGCTAAATAGTTACTGTAAGATCTGAAGTGTTCACGTTAGTAATAGTTTAATTGTTAATCTTGTATGATTCACAGTCTAATTACTTAAGCATTTCTGATTGTTGTTTCCGTAGACGTGGTTATTTGCTGTCTGATTTAATTGTGTCTTGAAAACATATGCCTTGCAAAGATATTTACATACGTCGCCTACATTCATACGTTTTCTAACCGCTTATCTGTTTGTAGAATCGCGTGCCTGAGTTTCGGATGGCCTGGCTGGTAAACTCAGTTTTTTAGAACATTAATGAAAGAGGATGATTGCGGGAAATGTACAAATAGTTCAATTTCTTGAGAAACAGTTTATGTAGAATTCTTTCTATTTTCAGTCTCACAGCTACAATAATCTTAAGCATTTTAGGATACTTGCATTATTGGGTTGTCCACTTTCTTCCCGATAGGGACAGAGAGTCGCTATAGCAGTAGGATTTCAGGCATTCCTTGGCAGATCGTGACTTAAGACGAATTTGGGAAGCTCACTGCAGCTTTATTGATTTTTGGCAAATGAATAACCAGTCATAGGGTCTCAGTATCTCCTTCGTTAATGTTGAGTTTGCAAAGCATGTGTCTGCACTTGTGATTGGTATGCTGCTGTGTGCCTGCTGTAAGTTTCATGTGGCTTTTTGTATTTGGTTACCCCATTGACTATCTAATGTAAAGCAAGACTTTGCCCATTAATGCAGTAGGATATTGTCCTTCATCAGTTAAGGTTAGCCATAGGGACTACAGCAGAGCCTCACACTGAGGTGACAGCCTTACAGCTCCATGACCTTAAATGCCAAGCAGCCTGAAGAGACGTAATAGATCAGCTACAGTGATTCACCTCATTGCTTCCACGAACTGTTCCTCTGGGTATTCAGCTTTGGTAGAATATGTTCTGTAACCCTGCCCCTTGTAGGAGAGTTGTACTGTATTTTTTTATGACTCAGGTGTATTAATGTTTTGTTACCACATGACTAAGTTTCAGGCCACAGCGATTTGGGTTATGTCAGACATCATTCACCTAGGCCACCTTCAAGATCAGACTGTGTTTGTAGAAATTGCTTTTCATATTGCAGCCATGCGTATCCTGCTATCTCCCTTTCCTCTTTGGTAAGGCACATTTTTAAGAAGAATGGCACTGCTGTGAGAAAAACAAGCTTTGACCAGATCCTGCTTGATGAAATATTTTTGTGTTTGCTGTTGGATCACCGACTTATGAGTGTGAATATAGGTTTGTGGTGAGTGACCGACTGTGGTAGTTGTCTTGGTAAGGGACCCAGGGGTGAGAATCATGCCAAGTAGATGATACTTTTGTAAACCCTTAGTCATGTGGAGGAAGATGAAGGTCCTGGATGACTGCTGTATAGTCCACTGGCAGCCAGTTTTAATCAACGTTGGAATCTTTAAAATTTACATGTACTCACTGTTACATGTTTACCTCATGTACTCTATGTCAGGGACATGCAGAGAAATCTTCGAGGGCAGGTGCTTGAGTTAAAAAGGGGGACGTCTTTATTTACTAATAAAAAATTATTGCTTAGCTTGAGGGACACTTTTATGTGTTAGAATAAAAGCCTGTTCAATATATGTATAATTAAACACAGTTTAAAGGAACTAATACTTTCACAAGACTAGCCCCTAGGCACTTTGCAAAATTTAGGGAAAAAAAAAACATAAATGTAAAGGCAGAAAATACAAAAGTTGAGGAGAAGAATAAAAAATCTTAGAATGAATAAAAAAGACCTTTAGGTGTTAAAGGTCAACTGGCTGCCCAACCCTCCTACCCCCAGGCAAGCTAACATTATACAGTTCAAAAACAAGAGGCTGTGTGATTTTAAATGTACGTTATGGGATGAAACCAAGTTCATCCATGTGCCAGGTCTACCTGTTGATTTCTGAAGGCTGACAGGTCCCCTTGGGTGAAGGGTGGAGTCCGCTGAAAGGGAGGAACCTGTTTTACACAAAATTTGTTCATTTGCATGGAGCTTGTTCCATCTGTACTCCCACACAGCCCGCACTGCTAGGTGCCATTAATGCTGTGACCAGCACACTCTGATGGCTGTTAGCCAATGCAAGTGAGAGAGCAGCTGGGGTGTGGGAGAGTGTCAGTTACTTGCCACACCAATAAGCTGAAAGGACAAGGTGCCTGGCGCTGGTTAGCTACACAGCAGAAACAGCGATGGTAACTGCCGCCTAGCAACAGGTCATGCCAGCATTGGAACAGGACTGTGCTTGTATGCATCTGTATGGCAGCCAGACGGACCAGTTTCCCACCGAGGCCCTGGATCAGCTGTGTCCCGTGTTCTGCCTTAACCCCAGCCTGGATGACCCACTTGACACACTGTGGCTGGCTGTGGGCTCAGGGCTGTTTGTTGGAGTTATTAGCAGATTGTTAAAATAATCCCCAGTGTGGACAGGCGATTAGCTTCCATGGTGCCTTATAGCTACAAAGTGATTATCGTTTGTAGTTGGCGAGGGGGGCTTCCCTCAGCTACCAGCTACAGATGCTGCTGGGAAATGTTTATGGGGCAAAACCCCAAGGCTTACATACAATAAAACATATACAAAAGTTTTATGTTTTTCTTGCTGTGGTGTCTGGGGTGTTTTGGCACACAGGATAAACATTACTATGTAATAGTAAATGCTATTTTGAAAAGCGAAGGCACTGGACAAAGACATAAAAGCGGCCTGGTGGCTCAACGGGAAGAACATCATACTGGGATGCGGAAGTCTCCTGGTGTGAATCATGGCCACTCAGACACGTGATGAGGTTGGCTCCTTATCACGGGTCGGGCGGTGGCATTAGGAGGCGTTGTGGGCACAGATGGCATGTGTAGCTTGTGTGGGACTGTACTGCTGATGGCAGGTGGCTGGAGTTATGCCTGGCCATGAGCTCTTTGACTGAGGCTGGAGTACATTGTAGACATCCAGCGACCACACTCAGCTGTCCTTGTCCATCTGGTTAGTCCTGGACCAAATCCCTCTGCTCAAAGGGTGCATGTGGTGTGTAGTTACATACAAATCGCTGGGCAGTATAGCATGTTTATCCTCTTCATTTTGTACGGGGCTGAATAAGAGGCTCGTGTATTGAGGTGGTATATATCCAGATGTGATGTTAAATTATCACATTTGTTATGTGTATCCATGTTGCCTAAAATCACTTTTCATTTTTAGAGCAAACATAATACATGTTTTCCTGTCTAATAGAGTGGATGAATTACATGGTCCTTATTTAACAAGAGAACAGAAGCATGTTTGAATTGCATCCACTCCAGCAGTATGGTATGAGTTTGCAGCACTGCTGCTGTACTAGTGCAGTTCTGAGAAGCTGTACTGCGGTATTCCTGTTCTTTTGCTAAAATATAAACCTGTTGTCATTTTGTTATGGTTGTATACATTGTATCAGCATATGTTTTCATCTACTGATCACTAACTCACTATCTGTAATCGCATTGATCGCCCCATGTCTCTTCAGTCATTTTGTGATCATCAGTCTTTAATATGGGTCCAATTCATTAACTTTACATAAGGTTTAGTTGATTAATGTTTACAATTTGTTACTGGCAAATGTAATTGTAATCATCTGTGCTAATGTTCCGTTACCATAACCTTGGGATGAAAAATTCTTTACTCTCTACCAAACAGCCCTCAAGTAAATTTCATCAGTTGAATTGAAACATTAATTAGGAACACATATAAGTGTATAAATACTGCCCTTGATGCAATAAAAACAATAATTCATACATTCTGTGGAAACAGTATGTCACAATCTGAAACAAATATTTTGCATGCAAAAAAAAAAGAGTAGAAATGGAATTCAGGAATCAAGATACAAGCTGCATTCTGTAGCCCCATTCATAACCTAATGTGAAAGTCTCTCTGGAGTTCAACAATGTCATCACAGTTCCATTAGTAAGCGCTATCAGATTGGCAAGGCCTCCATGTTTATGATAGCGTCATAGTTACAGTGTCTCTCTGAGCCACACAGTAGGGCATTTTTATCAGCACTCATGCAAACACAAGGGCATTCTAGTCTTCAGACCAGCCAGGGTACGCTGTGGATAAGAGCAGAGCGACAGCATGCAGTGGTAAGCTGAAGGTCTTCAGTGAAAGACGCCTTTATCTGTGTGTTTATCACTCTTCTTTCTCTCACCTGACTTACTCACAGCTCTTTATCATGTTGAATAGGGTCCACGCTGCAGGTTGAACGTATGCGGCGGATAAAGGCAAGACCGCACATGACGCAGGTCGTCAGCGATATTTTCGGCCGGCTGCGCGAGGGGCGTATTGTCTCACATTGCTGAGTGTCATGTGTGAGCCTACGTGACCAATTGTTAGGTCTGACTAAAACAAAAGAGCTTTGCAGTGTGGTTTCCTGGTTACACCCATCCAGGCCTCCTGGGTCACATGACTCCCCGGTCTTCATGATTGAAAGCCCAAGATTCAGATTCTCTTGAGGTCATGGGGGCTTAATCAATATCAACTCCTATAGAACATTGCTATTTTGTTTCCCTTGTGACTTTCTTTCCTTTTGTAACGCACTGTCTACATTATTCTTCTTGCCAGTACCTAGTAAAATGATACTCCTTGTGGGCTTTAAGCAACTGTACAGGCATCATTAGTTCTGGACCAGCAGTTTTGTGCAACAGTGACATACTTAATGTTGTTGTATCTTTGGCAAAAGAAGTGATAAAATATCCAGCTTCAGTTACAGCACAAAGCAAAAGTGAGTCATTTATTTTTCTGAACGTATTTTCACTGCTGAGAGATTTTTATGTGCCTTCAACGTAAAGAGCTTTTAATTTCTGTGAGGGTTTGGAAGCTGTATTTCTGAGAATGGCACGGGTGTTACGCAAACAGGTCAGGCAAGCTGATCGAAACACGTTTCGAGGCCCCCACATGTCGTCCGTCTGGTTTCTAGCCTCTCAGCTGCCCATCCCTGACTCAGAGGGCATCACAAAGAGGAGAATGGCTCATGGGGGTGGGTGCTCATTCAGCTGACAGGCCCTGCCCTTGGGAAGGTGATGTTTGAATACACAGCTGAGGGAGTGGCACACTTGCATGCCGCAGGGATCGCTGCCCCTGCCTTTCAGGCTGTTTTGGAGGGTAGAATGCAGTAGAGCACCTTGTACCTCTGTGTTTACCTTTACAGCCCGTGTCCTGATCACGCCTAAGACAGTCAAGTCAGCTGGCAGGCTTCGTAGTTGACGTTTGGACAATTGTAATGAATAGACTGTGTTTGTGAGGCTCCTAGGTATGACCCTTTGAGTTTTCTGTCTTGCCACATGTGTAGTTGCTGTTGTTTTTAAACAGACTGGTTTTACATATTCTGTTAGTTTTTTATGTATATGTGCATGTGGGTGTATTTTACTTGTGAAGTTATAACTTTAGTTGGTTTTATTACATGATTGAAACAATCTGTGTTTAGTGTGTCTGTATAGTGAATTTTGATGAGTCCTTTCTTAAAAGACATTTACTGTGTCATACACCTAACTTTTTTGTTTATTGAAACAGTAACATCAGTATTTAAATTTCAACTTTATTGTTTTTGTAGCTAACGGGAAGGATCACTTCTGAATCCTTGAACTGAGTACATATCGTAAATCCTTGATCCTTATCAACAGTATACTAAGTAATAACACAGTTTTTCTCAAAGGGCAGAGCATGACACCTGGGTTTTCCCCTCATGCTATTAGCCAATCACCAGCTCAGAACTGGAATAGCATTAGCCATGCAATTAGCTGTGCTTACCTGCAGCTCTGATTCACCTGTACATCAGAACACTACACCTGGTTATAAATAGCTGGGGTAATCTGGCTCTTCTTACACCACCTGTAAATATTTTAGCAGCCACTGGCACTTTTTACATCACTTGGTTGCCACGGTCAACTGCACACTCTTTTAAAAAAATCTTTCAAGATTGACACCTTTTTGTCTGTTTAGTGACTTCCTGAGTGAAATCTGACTTCCTGAAGAGCGATAACCAGGCCATGCCCATCTCAGTGGGAAAGAGTGGAACATTTACAGTTTCACATTGAAAATACTCCGTTTCCATTTAAATTCACTTACAACAGATTTATGTTCTAATTAGGATTAAATCAAACTGATTTAATCCTAATTAGAAAAAGTTTACAAAAGGCCTTTGTCCGAGTTCTGTTTTGAAATAATTTTTATATGAAAATAACACAGAAAGGCTCAAGTAAGCGTAACCTGGGTGAAGTTCACACCTATCTTAGTCTAACCATGAAGCAAGACGGTTAGCAGGAGCCGACTTGCATAGGCAGGTGTGCCTTGTTTAGTCGCTGTGGCGGTGCAGCTGTGGGAGAGAACCAGGACACATGGTGTGTGTGCCTGTATGTGTTGTTTTCTTCTGTAACCATGGAGGCTGGCAGATGTGCCCTGGAGAAGGTTCTGCACACAGGGACGCTCACACACGGGAGTGAACACAGGCGAGACCAGCCCAGGTCAACATCACCCTGTCAAAGCAAAAACCCGAATGTCTTCTGGGAACCACGGAAGGGTGTGAACAAAAAAATAAATGGCAATTGTGAAAAGTGCACACAGCACACACTCAGGACAGGCTTGCGGTGGCGGCTCAGAACCGATCTTCTGTATTTCGCACCCTGTCATCATGTCCAGCACCAACATCGTGGTTCTCACTGTTCCTTTCCACTGTGTCAGCTAAGGCTCCTTTTTCCATGATGTAATCCCATTGTAGAGCACAGGCATAGAGTCACCTGTGGGAAAGATGAGAGAAACACGTGATGTTACTGCTGCAGTCACCACAGTCCTCCTTTTCTCGTACAGGTGTTCATTGTAATAGTTCACGTAATCGTTTAGCATAATTTGACCTCTTGGCTTTGTGTTCTGTATTGTATATTGTATAATACTGTTTAAAGTTTTTGTTAATTCATGCTTTTAATTGCCTGTGAAGTGTGAAATATAATAATCACAGGTCGGCATATCGTAATCATGGACAAATCAGCCTTTAGAAGGAGAGCAAATGTGTCCATTTATATTATTCTCAGTTTGACTGTCAGCATTTTTATCTACTTTTGTGAGATGGGTGTTAATGTATAAGTGAAATCAGTTTACCAGGTGTGTGTAATGTCAAACTAAGCTTTAATATATGTCAAATATTTAATTACCATAGCAGTTGTTGGAGGGTACTGCTGGAATTTTTTAGCTGCTGGAGGCAAATTGGTGTCAGATTCATGATTCATGTGTGTCAGAACGACAGCTGCAGGACTGGGATTTGGGGATTTGACTCAAGACAGGGCTTGGTCACTGCATTCTTGACGCCATCATCAGAACAGTTAAGAGCTCTGTTCCCCTGGCATTTAAGGCTAAATTTATGGGGTGAGGTTGATATAGACTTGTGGCTACAAGTGTTCAAAGTAGGGTCTGGGGTGTATTGGAATCAGTTCCAGAAATCCGTAAGAAGGGTGCTGGATGCACACTTTAGAGTGCATAACTCCCTTGACAGTGTTGCTCATCTTTGATGAAAGTCTATCAGATCTCTGTAACGGAGCACCAAAGCTCCGCCCCTCACCGATCATGTGTCTCCAGCTTGGCTGCTGGATGGCTGCATCAAACATCAGTTTTTTTTTTTTTTGTGTTGTGTTCGATGGTGTCTGTTTCATGCTATGCATGAGTAACGGCAGCCATCTGGGTGTGAAATGATAAAAGATGATTTCTTATCTTCAGACATCTGAGCAATTAGTTTTCCCCGTTCTTTTTTGCGACTGTGGAAATGCATAAACAACTAGGTCAAGAGCTCGTCAAAAGGACTTGTGTTTCAGGATTACCAGTTTGCATGAAAAAGGTGCCCAGATACTTAGCAGAGTGCAGCTTGTTGACTGTGGTGCCATTCGTATACTGACAAGGCACCTTAGCAACATATAATAGCACACATACACAAACACACGCTCATTCACTCACAAATGAACATGTTTGTCACACACCCGCCCTCATATCAGGGGCTTTTTTTTCGAGGATAAATGTAACACACACAACACAGCTCTCCTCCTTGCCACCTCCACAGAAGGCGTCTCTGAAGAACTCGCAGCCTAGTTCGCACAGCTTCAGATCTATTTTCAGGAAGTGGAACGCCTTTTCGTCTGGCACTCTGCTTAATTAGTTTTGAAGAGGGCCTGCGTGTTGCATCTTGTCCTAAGATAACACAAAGTCGTTTAATCTAATTTTTCTGTGGGTTGTGTGGCCTTGTCGATCTCCAAACACGGGAAAGTTCCTTCTGTACCTGAAGTCTGCCCTGCTTTGTTTTTAAACCAAAATAACAAATTTTACTGTGTAATATTCCCATTAAACAGTATGCTTGTTTTATGATTAAAAAAGGCTATTTCATCACAGGCCAAGATGTGAGCCATGTCTTAGGAATGACACACACAGGGCCAGTACATTCAGGTCAGACATTCTGCTGCATGAAAAATAAAATACTTAAAATGGCAAAGTGTGCAGTTGTCTCACCCACATAAGAAACAAATTATCACCAACATGTACTAGACTCTTGTTTTTTGCTGTGCGTCTCTAATCATGTTAGCCTTATCAAGAGTGTGGGGACAGTGTACTTCACATTACTCAGCTGTTCTTGCTCGTCTGCCATTTTATTGTTTTTGATTAGAAAATTGAGCATGCTAATTACCAGCTCTCAAGATCAATCTTTTATTTAATGCATTCTTAATGTTCCTGCTGCTTGTGTTTGTTCGTTTGACAGACTTTGTTATTGCCTTATTTGCTCAGTGTTTACCTTTGCGTTAAGCCTTCTTCTTCTCTGTCATGTTTATTCTCATGAGACACCTCCTACAGAGTGGTACAACAGCTGTTCCCACCTTGGGATTTGGGCCTGAGGTACACTAAAGAAAGGTGGAGTTCCCTAGGCCACAAGGCCACCCACAACACTTGTCTGTTGAAGGGGTAATTGTGGAGCTCTAGGGCTTACAGTTCACTGTTATCTTTCACTAATTGTTGAGACTTTTATAAAGGAAATTATTGTTTTCTGTATGTCAGAGCTTACTTTTAATGACACAAATGTGCTTTTAGAGGCACAGCCCACCCCCCACCAGCCTAAAGTAAGTTGAATTTCTTTGCCGTTGCTCCCATCCAGCTCTGGGGACAGATGTAATTAACTGCATGTACAGGGAGATTACAGCCCAGATAGCTCAGCCAGTAAACAGGGTGTGTTCATCTAAATCTGCCCCCGCCCCATATTGAATAGGGAAAAAAAGATAAAAGGGAAGTTTTGAGATTTTTTGATTTTTAGTTCCAGGTTGGTCACCAGCTGCCCTCAGCCACAAACAAGAAATTCTCAAGTCAGCCATGTTTTCATTTAGACTGTGGTTTGTGCATTTAAACTCAATATGTATCCAGGAGAATTATTCAGTGGCAGTGTTCCCTCATGCACTCATGGACTGACTCTTAGGCATAATTTCCTTAAACAGATAAATTGGGTTTTTCTGATGAAATGGCATAAATTATTTTGTGACAAACTGGTTTGAAAAACAGTATACCAAGGGTGGCTGGTGAATTCTGCACCACTCTGGTGGTGAAGTGCTGTGAGCTGAGGAGCATGTGCTCAGGAGAAAAGACAAACTGGGGTACCTGGCAGTGAACTTGTTTTTACAGAATCCCTGCTTCTGACAGTTCAGCAGGCACCTGAGGAAACGTTATAAATAATTAATTAAATCATCTGAAGTTGTTAATTAGATGAACGTGTATTCGGCTCTGGCACGCAACGTTTAATGGATGACATTAAAACTGATGTTGTACAAAAGCATTTCTTTTGTATTAATCAATGTTACATTATTTGCTGCCTTGTCAAAACATTGCATGGTTTAGACAGCGTGACATGTCCCTGGCTAAGGTCTGTGCACACGAACCGGAGTGGCGCAGCTGTACCTGTGCCTTGTGTTGTCTGTGTACCTGTGGTGATGGGCGGTCCTCTGTGCTGCTGTGGATCACAGGGTGGGCTGCTTCCCTGCCCCCCCCCCTTTTCATTCCCAGCCTGGAGCATTCTGAGGCTGTTACTCACACTGCAGCCTCCCACAGTCACTTCCTTAGACCTCTCCCACTCACGTCACACAGACCCTCTGCTATGCCGGCAGCCCGGAAAGTGCGGCACAAGGGAAAAGCACACATTCGCTTTCTCAGTCTCTTCTGGGCAGATTCCTGAGGCAGTTACAGTATCTTTTTCTACAGGCAGCAAACATTCTCCTGGAGCACCTGGACTGGGTTGGAAACCATGACTTTGTTCACCACCTGAGAAGAAGTATCAGCTTCAGCTATGGTCCAAGAGAGGTATGTGTCTTTGAATGCCTGTGGTCAGAGGCCCAAGACCGTATGGGTGACTGACTTAATGGTCCTCAAGTGACAACACATGGGAAGAGAGTATGTTAAAATCGATTTCTTTCCCTTACTAAGCTGTGAGAGTTTGGCCTGAGTAACATCGTCTTGTTATCCAGGATATGAAGTGTTATGATTGGTTCAGAGCACTGTTCTTGTGATAGAGCTTGGACCCTGCACTCACTCATTGGCTTCAAAATGCCATTCTAGTACATGTTGTACATCTAGGGCGGGATGTTGCTTTAACTACAGTCACATCAGGAGTCCTAGTCTGCTTTGATTATTATTTCAACAGAGATCAGTATAAACACTGAAATGTGGGATATTCTTGTACTGTGTTTTACTTTTCACTTTAAAATTACTTCAGAAGAGTTTTTGTTTGGTTACATAATGTGTAGTAATGTATAAGATAAGTTTACATTACATGATACAAGGATTTTTTAAAAATAGATTTAAAATAGCTGAAAGTAAAAATAGATCAATAGCAAACTTATAGCTGTGCTGAATCTAAAATGCAGGTTTTTAAACAGTTGTCTCATATGCTGTAAAACTATGAAAAAAAAGTTTAGCTTCTCATGATGATTAAGAATTAGACTGACAGAGACGCCTGTTTTCGTTCCCAAAGCTATTTTTACGAGCTTCTGCTCCTCAGTGCCTGTAGTTGAGGTTTTTTTCCCGGCGTTTTTCTGGACAGCTAGAGAACTTCCCCCCCTCCCTTATTGTTGTCAGCTGCACAATTCAGGGCAGAATTTACTGAATGAATGACATCAATCTGCCCCACCTAGGAAGCGCAGTGTAAACTGCAGGGCCTAATGTAGGTGTTATAATAACACAATGACAATGAAACAGTTTGTCAGTGACCCTGGGGTTAAACTTCATTCTTCAGATTTTAAGTACAGGGCACATGAGGTAAGGGGGGGTGCTCACACATATTCTGAGCGATACAGAAGCAGATCAGAAAGACAGTTTTTCTGTAACCTTGACACCATGCATGTGGATCTTGTATATGTTTTGGTGGGGGGGTTATGGCAAAAGCGGTGGTTCTGCTCCAACTCCACCCACTACACCCACACACACATCGTTTCATACTCCACTCTGGGGGAATTCTGCTCATGGCCAAGACAACTCTGCATTGCAAATTACTTCCAGCATTTCAGGGACGACTTTGCATTTTTGTAGCTTAGAAGTACATTCCAATGTGGACAAGGCATGGCTAACAGTTCCTGCTCAGACTGGGAGGTAGCCACTGACTCTAGATGAAAGCCCTAGACCCTGAGCCTGGATCGCACCCTTATGTTGTGTTCCCATCTAAACAAGTTACAGGGCCAGCTCTGCCTCGGCTGTACTTACTGAAAGTACTGGTCAGAAAAAGGCATTGTTTAAGTTGGGGCATATAAGTAAGGCCCACAAAAACACTGGTGACATGACTGTGTGCAATAGCTCATGAAAATGGAGTTTGTCTTGTTACTTGCATATAATGAAACAGATCTGTATTTTTTTAGTCATGAATCTGCTACATTTGCAGATCCCCCAACAAAAACAGGAACACAGTTGGTCACGACAGCGTTTCGAGATGGAGTTTGCGCTATTATTTTGCATTTAGCTGTAATGAAAAATTTATTTATTCATGTAAAGGTAGAGCGCGGCATTGTTTTTTCATACACCTGCTAAATTTTCAGATACACCCCTAAATGCACGTTCCTTTTTTACTTGCTCTTCAAATGCATTGTTTTTTTATTCATACGAAACTGCCAGCATCATGTCAGTGTGTCGGTTCTAGTGTTATTTTGTTAAATAATAATGTAGCGGTACAAATTTAATGTTTTTAAATTAAAAATACAAAAGGACACTGACTAACTTAATTGAATTGTATAATGACCAACCTGGTTTTCTCGCTCTCCTCCTGACACTGAATATTGCTGCACACTCCTTATAAATATACTGCTGTTACAGCACAATAGTTTTGCGTGTTGTCCATCTTGAATTAAATTTAAAATAAAACAAAAAATGTCACCATCTTCACTAGAAAATGAAACGTGCATCTTGCACTCCAGTAGCAGAACCAACCTAGCCAGTCAAGCCACTGTGACGTGGTAGAGGCTGAAGTCTGATGCAGTTGGACCCTGTTCCTGACCAAGGTCAGTCTAGCCCTGCTTTGGGCATCACCCCAAGCCAGCCCTGCAAATTGTGCAGATGCAAATTTGTTGTTACTTTGGTGGCTCCATATTTCACCATTCTGTCATGCGGTTGTATTTTGGCTACAGAGTAAAGGTGGTTCTTTTGAAGTCACAGTGAATGTTTTGAGTCTGAACAGAACGCATACGTCACAGCTAACATCACAGAGAGATGACTAGATAAGGCTGGCAGGAGACCTTCAACAGCAGACCCCAGATGTCTGTCCTGGTTATATCATAGTCCAAATAGGCGTGCCAGAACATGTTTTTAAAGACCAAGGCTCAGAAGATGGGTCACAGCAATTATGTTCTATTATATTCAAAATTATTCTGCCATCTAAAATTACTGCCTGCCATTTAGTTTACCTTTTCTTTCGTTTACCAAGTTTTATGTAAATCAGGGGTGTTCAACCTGAGAGACGAGGGAAAGGAATCTCCCATTTGGGGTGGGGGGTGGGGCAAAAAAGTACTGTATGAGATATTTAGGTTTTGGGTTACAATAGGGTGGGGAAAGTTGTGAATGTTCTCACTTAGAAAAGGTAGGGCTCATGGTTGAAAACCCCTGATGTATTATGAGTTTAAGTCTGGGGAACTGCAAGTGTTTTCTCTGTTCTTCATTGGTGTATCTGCCTGGAAATGCATTGGGGAGCTGCTCCAAAGTGACCGGCATGTCCATGTCCTGCTCTGTTCTTGTGTTCTCAGATCCCCAGTGCTCCCATTGGTCCGTGTCAGTGCAGTGATACCACCCCCAGAGTAAGCACTGCCCCTGGCAAGCCCTTCGCTATGGTATAGCCAACCAGCTAATATGATGATGGCCTCCGCCGTTGCCAGTGGGAACAGGGACGGGCAGCCGCTCCTCCTGAAAGGGGTGGACCCGGAAACGTGCATGATCGTCTTTAAAAACCACTGGGCCCAGGTAAGTGTCTGTGCACACGGGCAGAGAGTGTTTCACATCAAAGTGCTGCCCATGTCTGTTTTTTATTCAGTGCAGGAGGATCTGGAAGACATGAAAAAATATTTCAGCTTGGCCACCAAACAAAAATTATATGCTTATTGTCACGCTGCTGAGATCAAAACATCCTCCCCGTTGTGTGGAGCTCATCCGTTACAAGAAAGCCCAATGTTTAGGGCTGAGAGCATTAACGGCAGCAAGAAGTGGCTCATTTTTCAAAGGATTATATTGAAGACCTGATTAAACATTAGGAATGAGTTCTGGAGTCAATAATTCAGGACTGTTCCCAACATTCAGTGCTTCCATTTACAGTGCTGGAAACAATAAAATATTAACATATATACAGGCCTCAGATCCTAAAGTTTGCTGTTAAAGTCCTCCTTCTTAAAATTCTGCCTGCAGTAAATTTACATTTTTTCCTCAGTAATTTTGCATATGCAAATGGGCCAAAAAGCTGTCTGATAGTCTCAGACAGACCCTGTTCCCTGTGTCACTGTGCGTCCCTGTTTGCCGTCACAGCTTCATCAGCCATGTAGTCCCCATCTCCACTGACTGCGTTGCCATAGCAGCAGGCCTGTGCAATACACTGAGAGCATTATGCCGCGTTCAGACAAGAAACCCAACACTTGGCCCTGGCGGACTTTCCATGTGAAAGGAGGGCAAACTGTTGAAAGTTGTGGTTGGCCTCGTTTATCTTAAGTAAAATATCTGAGCACAGTAATGCGGGAAATATACGTCCCAAAAATGTAAGCAGATTACTGATATGAACTAATGCCATTCTTGCATTGTTTTGGCACTGTTTCAGTCTATGATTAAATAACTGACAATTTCATAAAGTGAGAAAGAGAAGAAGACTGTTATAGATTACAATGATGTTCACTGGGATCCAGGAATCCAAGATGTGGAACCATTTATTTTAATGATGCTTCTGCAATGAGACTGTATTTGATGTCTTTCTAACAACCACCTGATTTTCCCAGTTTATCCCTTTCTGACAAAACAAGTCAATCTAATATGGGAACTGATGTTGTATAAGTTGTTGTTCCAGCGCTATCAAAGAATATTGTCCAGTACAGCTTTCTTCTTCTTCTTCTTCCTCTTTCAGTTGCTCCCTCTAGGGGTCACCACAGCAGATCATCCTTTTCCATACCAACCTGTTCTCTGCAGCTTCCTCTGTCACACCAACCTCTCTCATGTCCTCCTCACTACATCCATAAACCTCCTCTTTGGTCTTCCTCTTCTCCTCCTGTCCAGTACAGCCTAACCTGCATTAAAGCTGCACTACAGCAGACCCATTGCAGGTGCAGATGTGCATGCAGTAATGTGTCAGTGGGCGCTTAAGGTTGTCACACTTTAATTACGCTCTGCCCCGCGACCGTCCCTGTCTGCAGTGGGACTCTGTGCATCCTCACCTTGACCTCATGGGCAATGGTGCCTTTTCTCCTTGTTACAGACCTGCTCTTTCTGTACATCAGGTAGTGAAGATCCTGGAGAAACATGACCCCCTGCGGTGCGGCGGAGGAGGCCTGGGGGGCGCGGGCATGGGCGGTGGAAGCACGCGTTTCGGGCCCATCCCGGGCGACGAGGCGAGCGCCGTGCAGAACTACGTGGAGCACATGCTCTTCCTGCTGATGGAAGAGGACAGTGGGCAGGAGGGCGCCATGGGCCCCATCCTGGAGTTTGTGGTGATGGAGAACGTGATGGAGCGACTCTTCCTGTGGAGCCTACGGCGTGAGTTCACCGACGACATGAAGCTGGAGCAGCTGCGCATGTACGAGACGCTGCTGGGGCGGGCGCGCCAGCCGCTGCTGCACCACAAGCCCGTGCTGCGCCCGCTCATGATGCTGCTGAGCTCCTGCTCAGGCGCCGGCGCCGCCTCTCCTGCCGTGGAGGCCGAGCTCGTGCTGCTACTCTCCCAGCTCTGCTCTACCCTGGCCCGGGACCCCTCCGTTCTGGAGCTCTTCTTCCACACCAGCGAGGACCAGGGCGCCGCCAACTTCCTCATCTTTTCCCTGCTCATCCCTTTCATCCACCGCGAGGGTGCCGTTGGCCAGCAGGCGCGCGATGCGCTCCTCTTCATCATGGCGCTGTCCGCCGAGAACCATGTGGTGGCGCGGTACATCGCGGAGAACACCTACTTCTGCCCGGTGAGTCACCCAGTCTCGCACCGTCATCCCCGAACGTCACGGCGGGGGCCACTGAGCACCAGAGGCCGCCTTCTCACACCTGTCAACACAAAGACAACCATCTAGAGACAAACTCCATCACTCAACAGCAAGACCTAAGTGTCAACAACAGAACCCAAACATCCCAGTACAAGAACACATGTCAGACTTTTCACTGCCCATGTGTGCTAATAATGCAACAACTTTATTATTGCCATTGACTCCCTGTGGTGAATTCGGTTGCCTGTGCACGTCACTCAGTTTATGTGTGGCTGAGTAATTAATTGGTTAATTTAAACCAAAAACAGAAGTGCGATTGCTATTGAACCAATGCTGCAGCAGATGATTTTCGACCTAGTTGGTTTTTTGCCAATTTGTTCAGCCGCGTAGGTAGATGTACAGTTTGTGAAACCATATCTCTTCGCATACTTGATATGGAAGGATGCAGGGCAAATATTTTATCTTATCAAATAATGCTGTTAATAGATGAACATTTCAATATTAAAGCAGATTACTGTTCCAGTTGGTGTAGATTGACTTAACATACATTTAAACATGATTAAAAACTAATAATATATAATTAAGTTGGTATTAATTCACGAGGAAAAGGACTAATCTCCTTCTTTAAAATGTCATTGTCATGCCACCTACTTGTCTGAGATGAGATTAGCCATGTTCATCTTTCCATGTTCTGTCTGCTTCTGTTTATCAGCCTTTATCTCAGCAGGGAGCCAATATGAGCACGTCCTTGGTTCATGCAAACGTATGCAAACCGATTCTAAAGCTCAGGGCCACGATGCATGAGTACAGACGTTACAAAGCTTGTGTTGAATTAGCTAGGCACTAATTTCATCAATGACGTCCATGCTAACGGAAAGCTACTTGAAATTTGAATGGTTGATGATGGTTTTATGTTTATCAAAAAAAAAACTATTTGTGTGATATTTTTCTGCTTGTATAATTATGCTTATAATTTTGTTATATCTGAAAGCCTGAATTATTTAAGTTTTTTGACATAATGTTCAAATCATAAATTATATTGGCATTGCTAGTCAGCTACTGTAAATAAAGGGCAGTTTTGTTACAGAAACCACAACCGTTAAATCGAAGTTGTTATGCCGCTCAGAATGACAAGCTCACACTCGTGATAAGAACAGGCGCAGAGGCGTAAAACAGAGAGCCGA
The DNA here is from genome assembly GCA_025773905.1 of Chitala chitala. Taxonomy (NCBI): domain Eukaryota; kingdom Metazoa; phylum Chordata; class Actinopteri; order Osteoglossiformes; family Notopteridae; genus Chitala; species Chitala chitala. Next base: position 1,137,405 of record JABJVR010000068.1, read on the forward strand.
TTAGCTCTTATGTAACAGCGTTTGGTGCGGCGGCCCGGTGCATGGATAACACCACCTCACCAGGGGATTATCCACGTTGTGTCTCACTCAGCATGAAGACGACGCTGTGCAGTTTTCAGCCCCCGTTCTGAGAAGTCTCAGACAGCTGGGTCACAGGTTACACCTGGCTGAGAACACAACGTCTGCTCACGTTCTCATGTAATCCCACACTTTTGTCCTATTTTGTGTATTCACCAAATGGAACACGCACCAAGGTCTGTGCTTAAGAGTGGGATTGTTCATTTGAAAAACAGTACTTTTCTTTTTCAAATTTACCACAGGCCTATTGGCTCCTTTGCAGGGTGATTTCTTAGTAACATAGCAAATAGCTTTGTTTGTTTGTTTGTTGTTTGTCTGACCGCCATGCACAACCTCAGTGGTGTTCTGTGGATTTAATTTGCCCTCCTTCTGTCTCTTTGTATCACAACAGTGTTTTGCGACTGGATAAAAATTATTAGTAAGAGTTAGACTGCTTTAGTGTCTCCTAAGTGTGTTCCCAATGACAGAGTCATAGTGTGCAGGCCAGGATTGTGGCAGGCACAGCAAAATGCATTCATGCATGTGAAATTTACTGCTCAAACTTTTGTGCTGGGTCAAACTTCATTAGCCTAATTATAGAGGGTTTATGTGAGAATTTTTAAGATAACCTCTGAGCTTTAATCAGCTCGCTCAGTGCTGCTGTTACTATCAGCTCTCTCAGTGTTGCTGTTACTGACTGACTGTCAGCTCACTCAGTGTTCCTGTTACTGACTGACTGTCAGCTCACTCAGTGTTCCTGTTACTGACTGACTGTCAGCTCACTCAGTGTTGCTGTTACCGAACAGCTCTCAGTTTGTGTTGATATTACTGAATGACTATCAGCTTTTTCACAAAAGCTTAACAGAGAGTGTGGGCTGATCATGTGGTCCTAATACAAACGAACTTATGCCCCAAAAATGGGAGAAAAGAGAAACTTTACTTCACTTTGCCTTTGCGTATCCATGGAGATACAGAATTTAATTTGACAGCTTAGTGCAATGACCCATTTGGTACTTTAATCTCCATGTTTTCTCTAATGCTTTTTGATTTAGCCATTGTTTACTTGGCAGTCATTGCTCTTGTGGGTCACTTACATAGCTGACATTTTACAGAAATTCATGGTCACACTACAGTTGAGCCAAGGGTTCAAATTGTAGAAACCTTGCTGTAAGTGACCTGACTTAAAAATATTACCCAGAAAAAAAATTAACACATCTATTTGTCTCTCAGCCCCTTATCTGCACATCACAGGGCACCAAATATTAAGGGCAATTTTAGATTTCCCAGTCCACCTGACCTGCATGTTTTGGGGCTGTGGAAAGAAACTGGAACCCAACTGAAAACCTGTGTGTGCACGCACACACACACACACACCTTTTACCGAAGTTTTGAGTAAAATAATCACATTTTTAAATAGTTTGGAAGTTGAATCATGTCAACTGGTCATCTTTATTCTAGATAAGAATGTTTCACTACTTATCCAAGTAGCTCCTTCAGCCTCATTTGCAATTGGTCAGGGACCCCATATTTATTCTCCAGGGTGGTTAACTCACTTGGGTAGGCTCGTTGGCTGAACAGTGGTAGAGAGTCATTGGGATGTAGATGTCCTGACTCCCATTCCCTTTGTCCAATGCAAGAGAGTCGTTAAGAATGGTTAACTTGGTGAATGTGTGAAGTGGTCTTGATCTTCCTGGGGACTGATGCAAGAGCAGCATTAAAAATAGGGGACAGGTTGTGTCTGAGGCCTCCGCCTCTATAGGGGACAGGTTGTGTCTGAGGCCTCCGCCTCTATAGGGG
>JABJVR010000068.1:1139358-1198596 GCA_025773905.1 Chitala chitala
CTATGTGCTCTGGGATGGGCTCCAGGTTTCCCCGTGACCCTCACCAGGAATAAGCGGTTAAGATAATGGATGGATTTGGTTCACTAATTTGAAGTTGTGTTTTTATTAATGTTATGTTATGGGCTGTCTTTCTTAATATATACGATTGTAGGAATTGAAATGTGAGGTTTAGAATGCTATCCTCAGTTGCTTGGTTGAGTTTGTAGGCAAGTGGGTCCTTGTAATTCTGCCATTTCGAGCTCATCTGTGATGGCATGGCAGGGTCATGACCTCTACCAAACAAATTTGATTGGCCTTCTCCATCCCTTCAAAAACTGGTGTTGTCTGTGGCTCACATAAAATTAACTTTCTAAAGAACACTTATTACATGCATGTCACTCAATTTCATTAATAATAATCAGCTTTTATTGTCATTGCATAGATACACTCTGTATTTATTACACACACATATCACAATTAAGTTTGTTCTCTGCATGTCTCCCATCCCCCAGGGGGAGCAGTGGGCAGCCACACCAGGTACCCAGGGAGCTAGCACTCTTGGTCAAGGACACACGTGGGCTGGGATTCAAACCACAAGACTACCACATCACAACCTGTCGCGCTACCCAATGAGTCACCAGGCTGTGTTGTTTAAGTCATTTACCTTTGGAGTTTGGGCTGTGTACATTTCATTGCGTGAACGATGACTTTTGTGGAGACCTCAGGCAGAAAATTTGAACTTTCACAAGTTTGAACTTTTCCTCAAGACAGCATTTTCTCCTGTAAATGAGGGAAGAACAGCATGTCAATGTTCAATGTCACGTATTATTAATATTGCAAAATAAAGTTACAGACAGATTAATTGAATATTTTTTTCCATTAATATTTTATATGTAAATTAGAGAATTGCAGCAAGTACAGCTGTTCCAGATAAAGATATTGACAACAAATGTTAGGGAAGATGGAATGAATGGTTTTTCTAATTGCAAATTTTTACCACTTATTGAATCCCCATAGGGAAATTATTCTCCAAACCAGCTGGATTCCCTGAGAACCACACTGTCCTGCTAATGACAGAGCTGACTAAACACCTGCCTACTGAACCCCTGAGCGAAGCCTTCTATCCTGAAGACCTTGGGTGGTACCATGTATACAGCCTAAAGATGAAGTCTGTATCTCACAGGACCAGGTACAGGTCTGCAGGGACACCAATGCATATTGGTTATAGCAGTCCAGCTGCGGTAGAAAGTACCATGTTGATGTCAGGTGCTGGTTTAAGTCCCAGTGTGTGTGTGATGGCTGTTTAAAAGTCTCCATTGGAATCTCCAGCTGTGTAAATGAGTAACTAACTGCTATTTTAGACAAATGAATTAGATAAATAAAGAGAACGGGACCTACCTAACTGCAGTGTCTAAGGTATGTGCAGAATATTATTGCTTAAATCCCTGTAATTTCCACCAAGGTTTAGCAATATTTGTTATACAGCATGTGTCCATTTTTAATGCATAGCTTTTAGCATTTTTATTTTGTATTTTGGGGGTTAAACAGCACTTATGAAAGTCTTTTTTTAAAATAAATTCAAATTAAGCAATATTTTATCAAAAAATTGAACTGCAACATTTTTGGTGTTTTCTGTTATGCGCAGTACTTCATTAATTGCCAGTTTTAACCTAACCTAATTTGCATTTTACATTTATAAAGAAATACGAAGGTCATAAATTAGCTTCCTTTTGTAACATGTTTTATATTTTTCAAAAGAAAAGTTAGACTATACTTAACCGGTAATATAATCAGGTTGTCTGAAAGTCAGGATATTTAATGAGATTTTAGGAACCTTTTTAAAATAAAGACACACACACACACACACACACAGAGTAGGGTATAATAGCTTTACATGACCACATTTTCGACACCTTCAAAGTCTACACATGCACTGCTGGTAATTAGCAAATTCTATATATGAGATCTAAGAACAGTTAATGAAGGACATCACTGATAAAACATACGGTGGCCCAAAATGACTAAAGCAGACACTGTAAACGTGGGTGTACCTGTGGCAGGGTGCCAGCAGCTTCACTTACATTACCAAGTGCTCTCCATAAGTCCCATCTGGTGAAATCAGCCTCTCATCACACCCAATTACTAATCACCTGGACGACCAGGTGTGTTTGGAATTAAATCTCCTGTTGCGTGTGTCTCTGAAACGTACAAAACAATCCGCAGAGCAGACTTGTGCCAAATTTTTTAAATTTTTTTCATTTATTAGGTAAATGGAGCATTTCTTTGGCCCTTAGCCTTCCTTTAATGTTGGTATTTGGAGCATTTGTCTAGGTCAGATGACAGTGTATATTATCAGGCAGCAGTATTTTGTTCAAAGATGATGCGCAGCGCTTGTAAATACTCCTCTCAGTCTTCCTGTTAGGAAAGCTTCAGACACACTTTGGGCACCGTGAATCTTCTCCCCTGATCTCTCTGCCACACCTCGCTCTGCTGTCTGCTGTCCATCTCAACACCTCTGATATTCTTTTATACAGCTGCTGGTAACATGAAGTCTGTCCGTTGCCCTGGAAACCCCACGCATAATGTGGCATGGGACTATTCTAGACTGTTCACACTGGTATGGTATCAATTCACAGGTCCAGCTGTGAAAATGACATATTTTGCCCCCTGTGTTGCTCATAAGCAAGCATTGTTAGAAACCCCCACAAGTGAAAATGCAGCACCTTGACATATAGCAACCAACGTCTTGCAATGTCAGGAACAGCTGACATGTCATGTAGGAAAACGGATTGTCTTCTCCATGGAAACAGGAATGTTTGGGCTTCTGAAGAAATAACTATGCCACAGACAGCAACCAAAGATTGGGATGTGTCCACATTGATTTCAGATGGTGTGAAGTAAAAGCAGCCGGTACGTTTTGCTGTGGAAGAAGGTGGTTTTGAGTTTGCTTTCATTCTAGGGAGTCAGAGGCTGACATCTTTGTTTCAGCATGTTCAGATTATGCTATAGTGCATCTATATGTACTTCATCAGCATTAACAAAAAACTAAATTATAAAAAAAAAAAAACACACCAAAGGGAGATGAGGACAAGCAGGAACTGAGGTAGCTTGCAAGAAAGATTTTTAATGATGAACACATCTTAGTATGTCTTCCTTCTTCTGACCTTCCCTCTAATTAACAAGTCATAATGGTTACAGCTTTATCAAATCAAACTTCAAAGTACCGGATGAAATACGCATACAGGAATTATCCCATTTGGACTCTTTGTTTTATGCAGGACCTGAAAGTACCGTACAGTGGAGCTCTTACAACAGCAAACAAAGCAGAGCAACAGCAGTGGTTACTCGAGGTAGACTGGAGCCCTTAAAGGTGCCAAAGTGCTACGCGGGCACTGGCGCACCTACAGGAAATGCGACACGCATGCATGGACACGACATTCAATAAAGGATCACTTGAGGTGGCTCTGTAGCGTTGCCGCGAAGCAGCGGCGAAGTGTGCTAACTCAAACCTCCGGTGTACCTGTGGTGCCTAATTAAAAAAGAAAGACCAAGTCAGCCCCTCTTTTTTTCTGCCATAATTTGAAGCCGACACCTTTATCAGCCATTTCAATTATGCACACAAATTACCAGCAGGCTGGCTGGGAAGCTGGACCCTGTAAAAAGAAATTCAAAACTAGCTGAAAGTGTTCACATGTTGCGCACGGGAACAGAATTGAACCTTAGGATGTTGCGCTGTCCTGTCTCGTATTCAGGATTGCAAGTCTAAATCTGTTTCCAGACCAGGGCAGTGTTCTCCACTCTCCTCTCCAGTTCCAGAATTTGCTGTCAGAAGTGACAAGAAAGTTCCTACTCAAACTGAGTATAAAGTTTATAGTTAGAGTATACTTAGTATAGTATAGTATAGTATAGTATGGAGTAAAGTAGCAAAAACAAACCTTGCTGGGGTCCCATATAGAGCTACAATTCATAGGGCACATGAAAACTCGGGAACTGCCTGGCAGTTGGGGACAAGTTTCTGCTGTAATTATCTACCCTTAATGATCCCAAGAGGTTTAAAAACAACTTTAATTAGTTTGCAAATACACTCAGACAAAACCCATTGCCTAACTGAGATATAGAGTGTGTTTTTATCAACCATATGCTTTGGTGGAGAATAAGAGAGATTTATATTAACTATGAGCCTTATAAATGGGACCATCAAATTCCAGTAGGTTAGATCCTTCTGTTGTGGGTTGCACTTAGAACATCAAGACTTTGGATGACTATGTAGCTGGATAAGAGTTTTGGATAAAAAAAAACTAATCAAAACACAAATCTCAAGGAAAACTGTGACACTGTAGCTCACATACTTGTACAATATGTAAAGATGTCCATCTTTGTGTTCTCTGCGGAGTCAGCTAGTGAAGATGGATAAATTGATGGATGGATGGACTGTGAACATGAAAGAAAGTCATGTTGTGCACCTGTTTCAGCAACATGTACTGAAAACGTGTTTACAGACACATCCACAAAGAAACCCTTTTTTCTGTTTTTTTTCATGACTACATCTCCACATATTCATTCAAACGAAACCCTTGAAATTTCAAGATGAGGAAGATAAGGCTTCAAGGCTTTCGATTAGCATAATTCCCATGTGACATTCTGCCCCCTCTTATAAGAAAGCTGCTTTAACTCAAATAATATGCTCAATAAAAAGAGCTTTTAAGAAACAGAAATGTGTACCATGACATGTGTGGCATTAACAGGTAATAAGCCCATTTGCTGTATCCACAAAAAGGAGAATATTTTTCACTGGGACACTTAAAACACTGCACATAAACAACACTTTCTGGAGTGGAGCCTTCGCAAAGTGAATAAAACACATTGCGGGTGGTTTTTTTATTTACTGATGTACCATTTTGTATTCCTGGGAAATGTTGTTTTCTTATTTATATTTGCACCTACTGTATGATCTATTTTAACATCTTTTCATCAGGAAATTCCTGTCAGTGCCTGTCAGTTTGTCTTTTGACACTTGAAAGGAAACGGACATGTGGTGTTATCGATGTAAGAATGGTTCACATTAATTGCGTTACATACAGCATCGGCTCAGCAAAATGAAGAGACAGAGGGGTGATTGTACCCCCCCTTTCGTCGATAAGCTGAGCTTGCTTTTTGTGAAAATGCATGGGCTGTGACTGCAAGTGTGTGCACACGGGGCTGCGTTATCTGATTTTTCTGCCCTGTGTGCCTCCAGGGGGATGTGTAACTGTGGAGTGGCGTGTGGGCCTGCAATTCAATGGCACTGTGGGCGACCATTGCTCATGGCAAGCCTCTGGGTGTGTGTGTGTGTGTGTGTGTGTATGTGTGTGTGTGCGCGTGCATGCAAGTGTGAGGTCAGCCCCAGCATTCAAAGTGCTCTTACAAAATATGTACAGCTAGCAAAGGAAAGGTGGTGAGGGTTCTGTGTAGATGGGCAAAATGCTGAGCAAAGTCATGAATCCTCAGCAGACCTTGAGTGACCATATGGAAACCGAGCACAGCACTGCTCACTCTCCCTGATGATGGCGGCCAGTGACAACAGCGCGGTCACACTTTGCAGCATCACCGGGGGGGTTAGGTTTAAGCATGCACAATCGTCACTGGTGTAGACGTGTACAGCTGAGCCGTGGGAGGTAATGATGATCAGGCCTTTTTTCTCTCTTTCTCTCTGTTACACAACATACTTGATTACCATTTATCCCCAAATGGCGAGATGGCAGAGCGGGAGATGAGTCCACAAAGCGTAGCCGTGTCACCAGCTCGGTTTGAGTAGAGGGACTGTACATCCGCCCCATTCAAAAAGGAGGAGTTTGTCTACCTGGGGGGGGGGCAATGCATTCTGCCTGCCTCTGATCATGATGACACACTTCAAATGATATACACACATGCACACACACGCACACACACACACACCCACACAGGCACGCACATACAGACTTCTTCACCCAGGTGTCTAATACAGTCTGTCTGTAATTCATGAACCAATCATTTCAGGGCTATGCTAAAAAGGTAAATAAATAAAGTGAAAATAAAAAATGAAAATCAAATGGACCCTCATATAGATTACAGTAAATATAAAAGAATACTGAAGGGAGGATATAGAAGAGAATATTCTTGTTATAAATCACAAAAGAAAATTGAACAGACAAAATTATCTGCAAAGCTTGAAGGTTCTGAATTTTTTTAAGATCCTCAAGGTATGTAGATAAATTCAGTATCATAAAGGTCCATTAAAATGTCAACTGCTATCCTGCCAGGGGAAAAAAACGCCTACTAAAAAGGGTGATAAATTGGAAAGCCGTCAGCATCAATTATCAGTAAAAATCTCAAAAGGAAGTAAGAGAGATTTAGTTTGATTATGAGATAAAACATTTTTTAAGTTCACAGTTAGTAATTAGGCTTCTTTATGAGATTAAGGAAGTGAAAGTATCTTAATCTTATATCTCTGGCCAAAAGAGTTTAACATTCTCAAAATTACCCATAAAAATACAGAATTAAAAGCAGGTTTTAAAGAAGAGGAAAGAAACCCAGAAAGGACTGAAGTTCAATTTAAAAGGTCAATGTTGATGCTGATGGTCTAGCTGAGTCTTTAAATACTTTTACAAAATGTCTTCTTTCAACTAATCTTTATTTTGATCTAATCCAGGAGGGCAGCGCACAGGACAGCATGGCATATTTAAAATGTAAATGACAAAAAATATACATAAGACTGTGATCTCACCTCTTTCCATGTAATATGTTTATTGGGAACAAGTGAATACAAGTGGTGGCTGGAAGTATCTTTGACTGTTAATCACTGCTTTTTTTAATCCAATGGGATACCACAGAGCAGTCAATGGTAAATGGCCAACAAAGCGACCAATAGCAAGTCGCTCTGCAGGTGTTGACTGACAGCACACAATATGAAGACTCACCATGAATTTCCAAGCTTCATTTTTCTTATGTATTGTTTAACTTGTAAACATGGTCAAATTGTTAGAAAAATAAATTGTTAGAAAATATTTTAATTTTGATATTTCTTTACCTGGTGATGATATTTCAGTTTTATGCATAGTTAATATTTGACAACACATCTATTGTGGTAGGATTTTAAATTAATTGCTACATTGATGTATTCAAAGAAAATGTCTTCCAATAGCACAGTGTTTATGAAAAAAGTGTAAACCCATTAAACATTTCTCATTTAACAATTGTGTGGACCTTGGCTCTTGTAGTCTTCTTCTCTTATCTTAAACTTTTCCAGTATTCATTCCGCAGCATGTCTGGGTAATCGAGTAAGCTCCATCGGAAAAACATATTGGTTGACTAACAAAGGACAAAAATAAGGTTAGCAATTAATTTTTGAACTGTGGAATAAACCATCACATATTCATACACTGGTGTTGATGCATACGTACTGATAATACATTTACTGCTTATTAGATTCGAGCTTTAACTCATTAGTGTTTCAAAGATGGGGACTCTAGGTTGTCCTTAACATGCTTGTATGCCTTGTAGTGTGTTTGTGCTCCCCTGTGTACTATGTGCATCATCACCTATGGGATAGGTTCTAGGTCTGTCTTGACCCTTCTCCATTAATAACTTTATCAAAATGCAGCAATGAGATGGAAAAGTACTGAAAACTGATGCCTCCCAAAACTGAGCGCAGAACACCTTTAACTCACTGTCTTTTCATGTCCATTTCCTCACCTATCTGTGGTCAGCCCTTCATGCTACTCTAGTTTGTAATGAAATATACGTCTCCTCAAAGCTCAGTGTTTCTTTTAGGAAATACGCATGTGCGCCTGTGTTGGTAAACACCAGCCAAAAGCACATCATATGCAAATATTTTTTAGCACATGGTTGGGAAATGCTAACAATACAGATAATACACATTAGGTTTTGCCTTGACCAGAGCACTCAGAAGATTGTAATTCTTTCAATAAGTATAACAGCCTGGTGGCTCAATGGGTAGAGCATGAGGCTGGGATGTGAAACTCTCTTGGCTTGAATCCTGGCCCAGCTGCCAAGTGTGTGCGTCAGAAAGACGTGTACGTGTAACATGTATATGTATGCAGTGATCATAAAAGCTATTTAAAAGTACACCCACACATATAAAACCAAATTTGTAAGTCAAAAATTAATTTCCACAGTTTTACCACATATATACTCAACAAGGATATACTGTGTTGACTATAATTCCATGTGAAAAAAGCATGAATCATGGTTCTGGATAAGACCATAGGTTAATGATGAATCTGCATGTAATATAGTGGCAAGTCATGGTTCAGTAATTTAGAAAACACAAGACCAGTTCTTTAAATGAATGATGTTAGACAAAAACATGGCTAAATCAGTGTAAATATGTATTTTTCAGAGGCAACATGGTGTCTTGCCATAGCTCAGATTTTACACTAAATTAGGTCACTGTGGATTAACCCCCATGTCTAATGAAAGCTTGTCCTCAGCTATTCAGTTCTCCTAATTAGATTTGGGTGCAATTATCCTCAGTTCTTCCATCACGCATAATTAATTTGATTCCAATGTTGTAAAAATGACAGAAAGCAGATCCTTATTGCCACCACTTCTTTCTTCTAGCTTTGAGCATACAATCTCTCTCAATGAACACAGCTAACGGTTGGATAAAGACACCTGTTTGCTTTGGTACCACCCACACAGGATCAACCCACTACTGACATTCTTAATTCAGGTAGCTGCCGCTGTGGCAACCACGCGTATTGCAGGCCTGCTATCTGAGAGCTAGGAGGTAATGTCAGAGACTATTTTTTAGAAAAAAAGACTGCAAAACTATACAGCCAGTCAAATGTAACAGCCTTTTGGTAAATTGCTCTAAAATAGCTACGCATCTGCAACATCAACTGAAAAAACATCTGGTATCAAATCCAAAAACGAAAGCCAAACCTTCCTAAAAGGCTGATAATTCACTGTCCTAGCAGTACTGAAACTATATAGACAGGAGTTATTTGCAAGGCCCATTGTTGGAGGAGGGGGGGGGCTGCTGGAGAAACATTCCTTGTTACGAGCACCGTTCCGACGCCTTTTGGTCCGAGTGCTGAATACTAAACACCCAACAGACGGCAGGCAACAGTGAACATGGAGGTGAACACAGAACGGCGTGTTCACACGACCGCGAGAGGCTTACACAGTCTCAGCCCGTTCTTCCTGATAGACGATGCTCAAAACAGAGGGGGGAGGCGATTTGTTAATCATGCATGCATCGACTTTACGTGCCTTACAGGGACAGTGGAGTACAGTGAAGACCTGGCATTAGACACGACTGCAGACTATAAACGCATTTTTAACCACAGGGTTTCAGACTCACTTAGAGGGGCTCATCCAATAAGCCACATTTTGTATTAACCCCTAAAGCTGTCTGCATCAACAGCTGCAGTGCTCAAAGTTGCAATTCACTTAAGGAGGAAGAAAAAAACTTCAGAAATCAACTGCGTGCAGACAGCTTGGAAACATGACTTCTGTGAGAAACTGTACTTCAAATTCTAGAACTTTAATTAAAAATAAATACTCCATGGTCTACAGCAAATTTCATTTTGGACAACTTTCATTTAGCAAAAGTAAATAAATAAAACAAACGCTCCATGGTCTATAGCAAATTTAAGTCCATCAGACAACTTTCATTTTGCAAAAAAATTAAAGAAAAAAAAGTCCTTACATCAGTGAAAAAAAGACTATGACTGTGTCCAAAATCACTCCCTACTCACTCAATCCCTAGTCACTATATAGAGTATTAGAAATAGTGAACTATATAGTGTGCTCACGTAATAAAGTAGTATTGGAACACTACCACACATACTCGGAAACATTTTCTGAGCCGTTAATTATGTCACCGTCGTCTCATAAATAAAATGTAACGAATAGAAAACAAAAGCAGGCACCTACCTACTTATAAAAAAAAAAACCTACCAACTTATTATTGTGTAATAATATCATAAATATATGAATACTATATTTTACAAATAAATATGGCGTTATGATTTGCACACGTTATATTAAATAGTCTTTTCGCGCCACAACTCAGATCTATCTCGAGCCTGTTTACAGAACCAATGCTCCATCGAAATAACTTTTCTCAAGATAAACACCTTGTATAACTCCTCTTGCTTCTCTGGCATTTTTCACCGAATTTTTCTTTTTCAGCGCAATGCATTGTGATATATAGTGCTGAGTTGGTGACCATCAGTTGTACACTATTTTTTATGATGCATTGCAGGATGTTTTGACTGCACTATGTAATGGATACAACTACTCACTCAACATTCGGCCACCACTACAAAATGGCGAACGCACTATATAGTAAGTACGGAGTGATTTCAGACACAGTCTGTGTTTTTGGTCACCTGGGACAGAACAGTTGTTTTTCACACTTTCAGGGACATCTTGATTGTCAGAAGAATGTGAGTCTGGTACATGAAAGGCGATGTGCCAAACAGAACGGCCCTGATTGCCAATAATGGTGTTTAGTCCAGTGCTGCATTTATTCATATTGACCTCTCTGACCTACATCTCTGTGATTCCAAGCATACAGACATTCTGGCAAAGGACACATGCTCCCACAACATCTTTAAAAGCTTGCAGAATTGTACTAAAAAGTGACGCATCTGGAAGTACGGGTATACTGGATACAGCATTAGAATAAACACCAGTAAATTAAACAAGAATGTCTTGTGTTTTAGGACGCATGTGGAAGGTAAATTAAGTGTTACACAACATCGGAACTCCAGCTTCCCTTATTGCCGGTAATTATGAAGAAATCTTTAAAAAAAGGACTGTGTTTGCTCACAACCTACATAATCAATTCTAAAAGGTGAAAAACAACAGTTGTTGGCTTTAGAAGGCTTTACACCTCTACTGAAAATAAAGGAATTTAGATGTAGGAGAGATATAGAGGTCTGCATTACTTCAGTATTCCTGCCGGTCCCATGGGTCCTCATACAATAATTTACAGTGTGGGACTACATTTGTTTGTAATGACTTCATGACACAGTTAAAAGTTTATTTTGTTCACAGTAAACAAAAGGAAATGTGTAAATATATATTTCGTTTTTCTGCAGGCTGGAATGAGGCTAATGTGTTGTCAGGTTTGTGCATGAACAGGCAGGAGTAGAATACAGTTTTGCAGGGGTGGGATTAACAAATTCAGTCTTGCGTAGACCTTTTGTCAAATATAGATGTATTAAACTAAATAAAGGATTATCTCTACTGTAAACCTACTTATATATATAGTTTTTTAGTTTTGTTCTCTAATAGAATCATTACATTTTGAAAAAATTTTATGGACTACATCCATGTAACCTAAATATGATAATTTTTGACATACCAGTTAAAGTGTGAACACTGGTTCTGGAGCTAAAGTTTTTAAAACTACTCAAAATATTTCAATACTTTCATGTGCTACCATTTAAATTTGCACATTACGTAATGAAAATAACCTCTTGCTACCCTGATAAATTGTTCTAAACACAACTGTACTTGGCCTCCTAAGACTTTTGCAAAGTGCTACATGCGTAATATTAAGACTTTTAAGACTTTTATAGTTGTGGTCTTCATATTGTACTAGTGAAAAATCTTCTGTGACATATGAGAACCATTTTTTTGCATTATTATTATTTTATTTATTAATTTTTATATTATTAATTCCACTGGAGGCAACAATACAGGCCATGTTGCATACCTAATTTACTGTGAATACCGACCCATGCTGTGTCAAGCATTGAGCTCAGTAATGTCAGAATAAGGAGGCTGGGATTACACATGCAGCCTGATATAAGGAGGCTGGGATTACACATGCAGCCTGATATCGATCCAGGAATCGATGGCAATGAGCAGGATAAAGAAGATACAGAGAGTGTGTGAGGACCTGAACACGGTGTTGGAATGCTGCTTAGAGCAAACCGTTCAGGCTCTGCAGGCAAGCCTACAGCACCTTATCACGACGGCCTCCTTTATACCAAACTAAATAATTCAAATTCAAATTTTGTCACACACATTCATACTTAGTACGACATGCAGTGAAATGCTTTTTACTACAGTCTCTGACATAAAAACAGAATTTATATAAACCAGAAATGTACTATTATACAGGTAGAAAACAAAAATATAAACAGAGGTGGAGAAAGTATAAATATTATTACCTAGTACTAATACTAATGTATGAGATATAAAAGATTGGTTACCGGCAATAGTAAGGACTAAAGTGCAGAGGTGAGGCTGAATATACAATACAGTGTTCTGTGCAACACTGACAGGTATGTAGGGGAATTGGTGTTGTGTAAAGATGTGCAGGTCCAGTCCTAGGTGTTTTCCTGGTTGAGGGCCCAAATGGCCTGTGGGAAGAAGCTCCTGCTCTTATTCTTTGTTAGCTTTCAGGGACCAGAAGTGCTTCCTGGACTGCAACACAGGGGTGCTTTTCCACTGCACCAGGTACAGAATGCTTGGTACTAAAGATTACCAAAGTGAGCGCTACTTCAGGCATTTATTTTCCACTAGAGACCAGTACTGGATTAGAATGACTGATGACGTGTTTGCAAGTACTGCCCATCACTATCAAAGTACCAAATGAGTACCACAGGTGGTTTGGTATTTTGGTACTGATACTGGTGTTGCAGTGGAGGGCAGAGGAAAAAGTAAGTACTGACTTTTTAGTACTGAAAGTTTGGCACATGGTACGGTGGAAAAGCACCCAGAGAGGAGTCCATAGTTCTGATGGCTGAGGTCCTTCACTATCTTCCTAGCCTTGTTCGGGCACCATTTGATGTAAATAGACTGCAGGTCAGGGAGCTTAATGCAGATGGTGCTCAGCTAACTGCACCACCCTCTGGACAGCCTGCCTATTCTGTTTGGTGCTGCTCCCAAACCAAGCTGTCACGTTTTCCATCAGGATGCTCTCAAGTCTGCAGGGTTACCATCAGACACACTCCATCTTTCCTTGATCTATCAGTATGGTACACCAAGAACAGCTTGGTCAGCTGGAATGTGTTGTCCCATACTGTTGAATTCAGCCATGTCTCGGTGAAGCAGAGAAGACTGCAATGCTAAATATCCCAGTGGAACTTCACCCTGGCTGTGAGGTCATCAAGTTTGTTCTCCAGACACTGGACACTGGCTAGCAGGATGCCAGGCAGGGGAGTACGGTGTGCGTGAGCCCTCAGCCTGTTCCTTACGCCAGGTCATTTCCCTTATGGATGGCTCTTTGTGATGCATTCTTTGTTCCTCCTCAGGATCTCATTTGGCCAGCATGGATCCAATGTTTAAAACAGCAGTAGGTGAGTGGATTCTAATTGAGTAGAAATAAGAGTATTTTTGTCACATCTGGTAATAACCATGGTAGAAAGAAAAGGAGGTTAAAGTAAAGGTAAGTACAAATAATAGACAAAAAAAAGCATGGTCAGAGCAGTCATGACGATGGCCGTCACAAAGCATGGTCAGAGCAGTCATGACGATGGCCGGCCTCATGGGCACCATGTTCTCACCCAGTTTTAATTCCATCTTTAAATACATACTTTGCAGCTCAGTACCTACTCACACACATCCGCACGTGGCAAACAGAAGCGCTCATCTTTTAACAGATGTCCTCCCTGTCATTCTGTTTGATTGACTACAATATTTGCTTAAGAAAAACACAGCTGGCAATGGAGTCTAGCTTTGCACACACAGCCCGAGAACACAAGCCTGTCAGACTTGGTTTCCACACTGCTACAAACACACTCCACAAGATCGCCTACATAAATCTTCATTTCCTGCAATGATGCCAGCCCCTGGGTACAAGGAACCCCGGTGTCTCTCCTCATCAGGCTGCTTTTAAAGCTCAACAGCATTTCTGTTCACATCCTTTCAGTTGTTACAGTATTAGTGCAGATGGGTGGGGCTTCCAAGGGGGGTGTCATACAGAGTATAGTCTAGCTAGCGGGGTAGAGCATAATGCTTAACAGCCTGTTGAAACATCATCATTGAACTATACATGAATGACTCTGTATTTCCATCTTCACACACATTCCTAAGATGCTAGCAGCCTCAGTGCTTCCGCTCACATTGCTGTCCAAACACGTCACTGTGTTCTGGATCTAACCCGGTGTTTCCTTTGATTCTCGGCCCGCTTTGGGAGAAGGACATGATAATAACTGAAGCTCCACGGTGGACCTGGCCGGTCACACTCCAGCTGATTCCTGCAACTCGACCCAAACGCCCCCAGATTATTTAATGCATGAGCAGCCCTGTGGGTCAAAAGGAGTTCCAAAGAAAAGTCTTAAAGTTTACTCTGAAAGTGTTTAGTGCTTAACCAGAGTAACGTGACTCTGTTCCGTCAGGTCGATCAGACATTCAGCCGCCCGTCTACATTTGCAGGTCAAGCAATGATGGCATGCCGTTTATTCTCAAAAAACAGAGGTATTAACTGTAGAGTAATGAGAGTGATTTTGTCAGTCGGGGTGCAAAATTTAATGATGAGCCCTATTTGCCTTCGTCTTTTCTCTCCTCATCTTTCTCTTGATTATATCATAAAGGTTACATATTATCCACATGGGGTGGAGTCCCCTAAAAATGAATTATCCATCCAACAGATAACTGCCCACAGATGCTTGGTTACACACAACCTTCCCATAGTCTTTGAAGGAGGTGCCTACAATGAATTTGGGGATGAGTCAGAGGTTGACTAGGCTACTTTCCTTAAAATATTTGCTGGTGTTCTACACCAATAGGAGCTCAATTATTCTCAGTGTGTGACACTTTTAACAAACAGCCCATTTGTCTTTTTTTTCCCCTCTGTCCAAGGTGCTAATTTTGTGCGGAATCAAGCCATTTAGTTTCCTGTTCACGTCCTGGAAACGGCACTGGAGCATTCTGCGTTTTACCATAGCGACAGCGTGTCACCGCATTCTTCAAGGTCTTCACGGCAGCCCGTGCACTGTCCATTAAAACACCATTAAAAGTTTTTGTGCTGTCAAAAAGAAAATTATTGCTCACTGTGCTCCAAAACAAATAAATTAATAAATAAAATGAGAAGGAAAAAAATATGCAATAAATAGTCTTTTCTCACAGTGTGTTAAAAACGGAAGGAAGGTTTTATTTTAGATAAAACAAGCAGCAGATTTTGTTAAGCCCTACAGGTTTCTTGTGAGAAGCAGGTTGCATTGTGTTTCAGAAATTCTCACAGGCAGAAAACGAGTTCCACACCAATGCCTTGAGGAATGACACAAAGTCAGGCATTCCTGCCACGTTACTGTTGTCACACCAGTGTGGGTCTGCTCCGTGTTCCAGCTAATGGGGTGCCCTGACAGCATCTTTAAAAAGCACGTGGAACGGCGGGACCTCCAGCGCTTCTATATTTACTGCGATGGACTGAACTGTGAGGTAACAATTTTGAGGGCGACGTTTGCACAGCGCTTGCATGCTCTTCGTGAGTGTGCTATAAATTCTCACTCTGTAGCTGTGCTGCTATATTAAGTTCACCAGCTTTCACACTTGAAATGTGTGCAAACCAGCTAACTGACAACAGATACTTTAAGTTCAGTGTGGCCTACCAAACTCCCACCAGCTCACAGAGCTACATTCAAACCTATAGCCTTATTAAACTGTACAGTCAAATATAGGTTCGCTTTCAACCACTGACCATGTACTCATATTCAAGTTTGTAACAACTCAACCCAACCTAATGTTCAATCATTATTTCTCTTGTTTGCAGGACATTAAGGCCACGGCACGGCACAGCACAGATGCCTGCCTTTCCACATACATAATTAATATTGTGCTATGAACGGCACATATCTCCTGGGAGCATTGTGTTGGCTTTGCCAGCGACAGTTGCTATGTGGCGAGAGGCAGAAGGAATTAGGTTCTTTCCCATGTTAGTGAGAAATGACCACATGGCTTTAACACTGGCTGTATTCTCACCACCTGGCCAGTCTGTGTAACCGGATGAACATCCAACAGTTGCCAGTGCTTATACATTATAGTACCTATAAAAAACAATGAATACATTTTAGGCTTATTTGGCAGGACATGCAAAAAAGACAACATGCAAACCAGTGTGATGGCAGCTATTCAGCAATTTAGGAGTCCTCCTTAGAATGAGCACACTGAGAAACTAGGCAGGTTGGAACACTTCAGTGAAAGATCAGATGACCAAATTTGCAATTTTTTTTTTTTGTTCTGTCTGTGTTAAACGGCTGGCATTTGGTACATTCCAAGTCTGTAACACCAGTCTATGATGGGCACGGTTGTGGTCATGTTATTTATTTATTATTTGCACGGGCATCTTCTCCCACTCAACGCTACACAGGCACGCTACAGGCAAATGGAGCTTACATTTTAAGATGTTTCATGGCTGCATATCTCCTTGGGGGTGGTCATAGGCCTTTACAGGAACGCAACGTTCTACTCTGATTTAATCCATGTGACGCATCCAGGCTTAATTTCCACGAGCCAAACTGTCCGAACGAATGTCGACGTGTGTAGTTAAATACGGCTTTTTCACAAAGAAGCCGTGTTCGTATGAATTTTTTATGAATGCTGGTATAACATGCGACAGAGTCCACAACCCCTCCATGCATTATTGAAACCAGAATTAACTGCTTAAGATCCTTTCAACAGAACAAATTTGACATTAATTAAATATAAGGTTCTTTTTCTGCCATCTGCTTTTTCCTGTTGCATATCGAGCTGACTTACTCTGAGACTCAGGGTCACCTCATCTGTAACCATATCTCCTGCTTCCCCAAAGCCAGTTGTGCAAACCAATTACAAAACAGGGTAATTGGAATTTATCCTGATAGAATCTTTTTACCCATTGGGAATGTTGACACTCTAATAAATTACCGGTAACAGGTAATCTAAGCTTGGGTGCCTGTGAGATCACTTTAAAACAATGGGTTTAAAGTATTTTGTTCGCCTCAACAAGAAAACATTGTACACCCCAAGTATGCAACTACAACCAAGTCAACATGAAAACCACAGACAGGTTGGTAGGTTGAATGAAATTTTTTTGGTAATCAATGACTCATATACATACCTGATGGCCCAGTGGCTAACACAGTTATTAAAGCCTAATAATAAACAATGGTAAATAAATATATAAAATCAGTGAATGTTTGGTTTTTTACTGGTTTGAAATAGTCTCAGTATCAGAGATTTTGGGAGTAAAAAAAAAAAACAGGCTTTCGTAGGAAGTTACAGCAGCATACAGTTGTAAAAGTCACTGGGTAAAGAGCAGCCTAAAATGGGTCCCTGACTGCACTTAGAGGTATTGTGAAAACAGCATTCCTGAAGGCCTCACATATTTTAGACTTTGATCTTTCAGTCGGGACTTGAGAGGAGGAACCACCACGGGTGAAAAGATTGGCCATTCCAGCAGCTGCTCGTTCTGGCTACAAAAGGTCACATGACTAATGGTTGACATCACACCTGCAAAAACCTTGATGTTTTGTCACCGCGACAACTTAGCAACAGTCTGATAGGCCAGACACAACTAATGACAAGGCTGCACCATCATTTTCAAATGAAACAGCTGAGCAGCACAGCAAAGGATTATTTACACTTCAGAAGAATTTGTTTATATTAACCTATTGAAAATTACAAGAATGTCAGCCTAGCCAATTATATTGAAATATGTCTTCTTTTGACTCTGAGAACAGCTGAAACATTTTATTTTCTTTTAAATGGATGAAGATTAAAGCAAATCCTTTGCCACGGATTGACTTTGAGAAATCCAAGCCACTCAACAGAGGGAGCCTTATTACGCAGCACCAGGAAACCTCATGGAGATTTAAGAGCACTTGCTAAATGGTATTGTTTAACTCCCAAGTGAGCGTCACCACCTTAATCGGTCTGCTGTTAACAGTTATTTGGTTCAGACAGGCAGAAGAGCTGTCCATTTAGAGAGTTAAGGGCAATCTCAATAAAGCAGACTGAACTGTGACTTGTACCCACAAACATCAGAAAACCTTCCAGTGAATGCGGTATAGTTGCTTATCTTTTTGGGAAATGTGTTTACAAAACCAGGGGCCTGTCAAGGCATGCTGAGAGGAGAATAGCTATAGAGCTTAATTCAGAGCCTGAGTAGGCTTAGCAATCAAAAGCTTAGACGAAATGCCCACCAGAGAAAGCTATCAGTAAGGTTAGCCCCACCCTTGAAAGAAAAAATGGGAGATCTGAGAGACCTCTGGGTGTTTGTTTATTGAAACCAAAAACCAACCAGTGGTTTGACTGAGAGTCTGAGCCCTGGAGGGTCCTCAGATTGTGAACATGGGTAAGGCAGCGCATGGACATGCTGTAAAAACACAGGAAGGAGGCTGCTTTGGCACCTGTTCCTGTCAGTCTTCGCGCATCTTCACATCCAAACGGTTTTTCCATTTCAGTGGGGAGGATTTCACACAGTCTTTATACTGTGTTTGTTTTCTGGGTAGAAAATGGCAGCATGTCAGCAGAAAAAGAAGAAGGAGCCTGTGAATTAAAACCTGCAGTTCAGCTGCACCCCTCACGTGTCCATTGTCTGTCATTAGCTTTCAAAAGCCTCAATTTGTCAGCAGCCCCGACGCTGTTCATTCTCTCTGAAATACGCCCCCCGCCCCTCCGCGTCAGCCACCACCACGCAAGCAGGTGCAGAATTGAAGGCTGGTGAAACTGTAGTCTGTGGATAAACAACAGAGCGGGTCTCCTGCTGTGCCCGCTGTTAACACAGCTGTGTTGTGTTCGTCACTGTGCCACATGGCGGCATGGGGAGGCGGGACGTACAATGTCACAGTCCAGGACCTGTCCCAGCCTTAGCCCACAGCAACACCTAACGGTCGTGGCAGATTTGAGTGGTTTCTGGGCATGCCCTTACACCAGGAACACAAATACTCTAACTGTGAGGCATTATGTAAAGCAGTGCATCACCTGACTCTCACTCATCACCTGACTCTCACTCATCACTTGACTCTCACCCATACACCATTGCTCACTTTTAAATGTCTTTTTTGCACACACGCTGCTGCCAATAGGAACCTTTTTTCTGGACAACAAGACAAACAGGACAAGGTTCTCATGAAGAATCTCATTCTCCATGTGGCTCCTATACAAAATCAATTAAAGCAGTGGGACAGTGAAGGCAATTTAGCACACGCACACACACACACACACACACACACACACACACGCGCACACACACACACAGACACACACACACACACACACGCCAGACACTTTCACACATGCACACATACACGCTCACAAACATGCCAGACACATGCACACACACAAGTGTACACTCAAGCTTGGACACACATATACAGAGGCACACACAGACACATGCCAGACACATACATGCACACACAGACACACACACACACACACACACACACACACATACATGCCAGACATGCATAGACACACAGACACAGTACAAATTGCACTGACATAATGAGCAACCAAGGAAAATGACACAGGGCAAAAACCATCTGTAGTGCAGAGGCGTGTAACGCATGCCGCATCACGCCGTTTGACCAAAGGGTTAATGAGACACAGAGGAGGGACGCCACGCACCACTGTCACATTAAGGAGAAGATGTTGCAGTCAGCTGCATCCCAAAGGCATGCAACACAGCATCTATTTCTCAATTCCAAATGCACTTTTTCAAAACTCTTCATGCGGTTTGCTTAACAGTGGTCCATGCAGACTAAACTGGGAATCATTTTACATTGAATCATTTTCACACGAAATGCATTCAATGAGTATATGTGTCAGAATTCAAGAACACTCCTCTCGCTGAAATTAAGGCCCCAACAGAACGCTCTATATATACCGCCCCATTTTATTTTACACATGCTGAGATATTAATTTCAAAACTGTAAAACTAATGGTGAAAGGCAAACATAAGACAATAGACAGGGTGTAGAAAAGGAGAAACAACGAATGTTCCTGGGCAAAGGGGGTGCTGGCATCACAGTGTGTGCTGCAATACCCTCTGCTAGACTATTGCTGCACAAGGCTCTCATCGAACCATACAAAAAACATCCTTTATCATTCATGGATGATCTCTACGGAAGACATGTGGGTCACGGTGAGATGGAATCTCTCAACATTTGTAACTGTTTGGGACAATGTGGCATTCCATCACAGCATGGCAGCCAGAGAGTGGTGTGCCGCTCACAATTCAATGATTGTCTTTTTCCTCCAACCAACTCTCCATTCCTGAACCCCACAGAGGAATTATTTTCTGCACGGAAGCGGGAGATGTATGGCCACCATCTGTGTGATGAAATGTTTTACCTTGATGAAATGAATGCTGGATGCTATGACATATCTGCAGATAACTGCCAGGTATGGATATGGCATTCCAAGTGTTTTGCAAGAGAGAGCACAACATGTGATGTGGATGAGAATTTGTAGTCAAATGTTGAAGACAGGGTTGATCAGGTTACTGTAATATATTTGTATTCAATCACTATATACATATAAACATATGTATACCTACTGTGAGCTATATATATATATATATATTTATGCTGCAGTAATGGAGTGACTATAATTTTGTTTTTGGAATTACTCTTTGGAAGACACTGGAAAAATAAACTATTTTGAGCCAAATGGCAGAAGTTCTAATTAATTTCTCTAACATGTTCTACAGCACATTTTATATAGTAAAGTTACCTTCTGCTTTCTAATAATATATTCAAAATATGTACGTGTATGTGTGCACACATAAAAAACCCTAGAAACCCTCCAAATATACAGATGATCCACTGTGTTTTGTTGGCGGGAGTGTTAGTGTGTTCTTATCGGGAAACAACACTTGTTAGTGTTCCAGTGGACTGAGTTGGTTTTCAAACCTATATGAACTTTGGCCTGGTGCTTTTACTGCATTTTCAAGGTGAGATTATCTGGTTTGCACAGCTGCATGTTGGTACAGAGAACTCTATGAACAGTTTCGAAAAAGTACATTCAGTATTGAGCTATGCATGTAACACGAAAAAAACCGTTATATTTATTTATTTACTTTTGCATTTATTTTACTTTGCTAGCTCTTTGAGATGGTCAGCAGACAGGAATATCTGTTCCATCCATCCAGTTTGACTAGAGTAGGAGGCAGGGCCTCGGTATGTTTCCTGAGTTACTGTTTGATTGAAAAAACTACCTCCCCCGCTTCCCAGTTTCCAACAGTCGAGCTACAGTTGTAGTTCATTGCATGGTGGGGCTCCAATGGAGGTGCTCATTCCGCCTGCCCACTTGCCCACCTGCTTGTCTGCCCACTTGCCCATCCACTTACCCACCCCAGAAGCTGTAATCTGCCAGCAATTACATCATCTTTTGAACTGAAAAGAAGCCATTTAAGAAGTAAGCCTTTGGTGTGCCCAGGTATATACCTCTTGTGCTGGAGTCTTCACACACAGACCCCTTCAGTGCAATCCCCACTAACACCGTCTGGCCACACTGCACGCTTGTTACCGTTACACCTGCCAAGCTTCACTGCAGGATGACTTTGAGTCACGCAAATATAACTTTATGCGACTGCATAAACAGGATGGTGCTTTGTGCTGAACAGAAAATAAAAAGTCAAATTTGTCAGCCCTTGAATAGGTTTTTCACCTCACTTGTTCTAACAATAATATCAGAATTTAGTGCTCCTTTAGACAGCCTAAGATCACATATAAAATCCGCCATCACCGTTCAACTTGTCCACCTCACCCTGCTCCTGTGTACACTCATAAATTCAGATAGTTAATTTCACTATTCACTCATCCATGACCCCCAAGATGTGCTTTACCACCCCCCCCCCCCCACACACATACACACACACACACAGTGGAGAAGCCACAGTCTACCTGTGGTTTATAAGCTAAGCTCCGTATTTACAGGCCCACCGCTTTTGTACCACCAACAGGATCCAATTAACTTTGTAGCTGGAAAATAAGTGCTTTGGGAAATGAATGCAGCGTCAGAGCCGCAGCCAAGCTGCGTGCTGCATGTTCTCGTGTTTTACTAATGATCTGCTGCGCCTCGTACGAGGCCGAACAGCTGCAGCAGTGCTGTGGGGCGTGCTTATCGGGCCTGTTTACTAATGGCACAAATACAGTGTCTATGTTTGCTTCAAAAGCACTGCACTGATTTAAAATACTGCTTCAGTTTAAGGTTGACCTTAATTACAGTCAAGAATCTTATCTTGTATCACACGTTGCAGACACAAAAGTTGCTTTATAAAATGTTTTAAAAGAAACATAAGACAACTTGAACCGTTAACAAGAGGAAGAGAATAACTATAAATGTGTCTGTGTGTGTGTGTGTGTGTTCATGGATGTTTCTGTTCTTTAGGACACTTCCAGTCTGTTAATTTCCTGTGATTAACACCATGGCTGTTTCTGAGAATTTGCCCACACACCTAAATACTGTAACTTGACATCTCTGAGCAAGGACTGGATCTTCGCCTGTCTTTGCCCAGGACAAACAGATGCCTTCTGCAAACCACATTAACAGTGTTCTCAGCCAGATCAATACAGCTTTATGGCTGCCTCACCTTTCTGCAAAGATGTGAAAGGCAGACCCATAGAGTAATGCCCTCATAATTGTTCAGAATGTCCATTCAAATTCCATAAAAATTCTGAATGGACAGGAATTTTCACAAATTCTACATACAACTGCAGAGGCACTTCCAGTACCTGTGGAAAAATGGGCTCTGTTCAAATTCAAGATATTGAAATGAGACATTGAGAATGACACAGTAAATTATGCAGTAATGGCCAGTTAACCGGCTCATTTAACTCAGGTTCCTGCGATCTGTCGTCCCCCTTACCTCATACTGCACACAAGGGCAAAAACCTCCCGTATGAGAGACCCCGCAGCGCTCAATGAACAAGAGATCGAGGCCGTCCTCGGTGGCATGGCCCTCCCTGAGTTTGCCTGTGACTCCTCCTTGGCAGGCAGACACAGTCCCCCCATCCCAAGCCCTGCTCTGAGTCAGCAGATTTATCACTGCTCTGATTCTCAGTCATCCTGCTGTGTACCTGAGAGCTACCCTGCCCTCTGCCAAAATAATGACCTTCACCGCACACCTCATCAGAAGGGTCAGATACATGTTCAACCTTCTCCATGGAGATGGGACACCAGCAGCAAGAACATTCACATCTCTCGTGCACACGCAGGCAGCCATGCAGGCAGACACGCACACCGAGCTGAAAAAAAAAAATCTTTTCTTTCTTTTCACTCCTGTAAACAACCCCGCATAAAACTTTAATGTGCATCAGCATAGAAGAGTCTCCTTTAGAACAGATGCTGTTGGTCAGAATAAGGACCCCATTCTGTGGGAAAAAGTATTGCAAAAAAAAAACACTATAGTAAAGGAGATCTTCACTTGTTAAAGGTCTTGTTGTACCCTTGAGAGAGAGTGAAGTAGAAACAGCTTATGTTGCATAAATAGGCACATGCCAGCTAGGATATGATGTTATACAATAAAACACATGGGCAGTTTGTCTCAGAGAGTGTTGCTGTCACTGCTCTGGGTGAAGTTATGTCCAAAACGTGGGTGTGGGCTTTACCTCACGTGTTTGTTTTAAAGGGCTTTTTTCCACATGCTGCAAGTTTCTCCTAAAATCCAAAGAATTTTAGTGAACTTCAATCTCCAATTTGTCCCTGGAGTGTGTGTGTGTGTGTGTGTGTTCTAATAATTACAAGAACAGTCTCATTACATCATAGCCTGCAGGTGTGTTGAGATGTGTGTGAGGGCCGGTCAGTCCTACCTGGTTGTCTGTGAAGATCGTGCTAAACTCAGGCCACTGCAGCCTGCCCTGATGTTCACACTTATTGGGACTCCAAGACAGTGCTGCATGAAAGCACCCCCCACCAGTTCTGGCTCCCTCCAGCTCACTTCAGCTTTGGCCTCTGCATCTCTTCTAAACCTTCTTACAACTTTCCTTATGCCTGCTAGATTCCAGATCATTTGTTTACTACTACTGCTTAGGGAATTGTGACTGAAGACATGCAGACATTCTGACATTCAGGTTCATGTCTAAGGGGTGAAACGTCTAAGGGTGTCACTGTACCACATAAATGTATCATATCTATAACTAAGTATGCAGGAAAAAAATGACAAAACGAAGCTGTAGACTATGCAAACTACTTGGTGGAAAAGGTCAGTCGGACTATCCAGTGTACTGCCCAGCCAGTTAATTTCACATAATTTCAGTAAGCAGCCTAGTGCTGACGAACTACTGTGATAATGGAACGCTGCGCCTTTTATGCATAATACACAATTAAGTCCGTTAGCCTTTCCAGTTCAGCGAGCGAGCTTACCAAGCGGTCTGCCGGAAACACAATGATGAATACGGTGACAGATAACCAGCCGAAACCGGAATTAAGTGTCGACTTAATGTGGAAAAAAATGCAGCACTTTAAAACTCTTCAGAAAAAGGCAAGCGAAAAGCAATTTAAATTCATGTACATTACGAAAAGTAAGTATGACTCAGAGGTGATTTACTCCCGCAACAATTATGTGCCTTCAAAGGGTAATTCTTCTGATGCCGCAATTTACTGCCGAGGTCTGAAGCGCACTTTGAGGTTGAGAGCGATGTCAGTATCTTAATTCATGTGTCTTTATCCCGAGATGCACCGAAAGAAATGTTTACAGGGAAGGATTTATACTGCCAGTAAGCCTGCGTTTACCTGATACTGGATTTACCTCTGCACCAAAGCACTAGAATAAAACAGGTTTACGCTTATCTGCTGTAAAGCTGTTCTGTTCAGAAAAAAAGCAGGCGCCTAGTAAGCCAAACTTATACAGCAGTGCATGGAACAAACGGAATGTTCCGGCACCATCGCCAAGGTGGCGGATGGGCTTCTGGCTTCTCAGTGGGCAACTAATGAACATATGGCACAATAAAAAAATCGGTACACTCAGCATCCCAGAGGCGGGGCCTTATTTATTAAAGCTGCTCTGTTTGTCAGCCAGTGCTCAGACAGGTAATTTCTCACTAATATGAGGTTATCATTTCCCATTGAAAGATGTTCATCCACTCTGATGGGGGGAAAAGTGGAGAAGGACCCCCATAATTTTCTCAGCCTCAACGAGAGCAGGCTGTCTAAGCCTCAGCACTGACAATCCACGGATCTGGTATCTCTGGGAATCAGCGACAATAAACCAGGGTGATAACGGCTGTGTGCGCTGTCTGGACAACTGTGTCTTGCTGTGGTCTGCTAGGATCTCTCCTGTCTCCTCAGCCTGCAGGAACCCAGCTGTTCAGCAGCTAACACTGCCAGAGGAGAGGGGGCCCTTCAGGTGATTGTGAGAGCTCTTTGGGTGATGGTATTCTGCAGCTGAACAAATCATGAAGAGGAGCGACCATTAGATACCACACAAAATGGCAGTTCATTAAGGTGTAATGTGAGCTCACAATGTACTGCAGGAATCACTTCAAAAATATTTACATTCTAGAGGGGGCTACACTATATCATGTACGACGTAATTTTTCAGAGAGAGGTAAAAAAGATGGAGGTCTGTCCAATGAACGTTAGAGAGTAGGACAACACCAAGAACACAATAAATGCCACATGTACTCACATTTTACAACTGCTCGACTTGGACAGGGTTGCAATGGGTATGCAGGTTATTCAAGGCAGCACGGGACTACGACCCATCTGAAAGGCACAGAAGATGCGGGCATATACAGACACAAGCACACACACTTACTCACTCGTGCACGTGCACACATACATGCATGCAGACATGTGCGCACCCACACGCACGTGGGCACGCATACACACACAATAATCAATTTAGAGATGTCAGTCCACCCAACCTGCTTTGGACTGTGAGAGGAAACTGAAATGCCCAGAGTAAATCCAGAAATTCACAAGAAGAACATGCTAACCCCATGCACGCACACACACGCACGCACGCACTCACACAGAGCTGAGTTTATTTCTGCAACCTTGGAGATGTGAGACCACAATACAATTCACTGAGCCAACATTCATTAAAAGTCATTAGCACTATATCCTGCATGACATGCATATCCTGCTACTTATAATACAACATGTTCCTGGGTTCATAGTATCTACAGATTGTTATAGTGGACAGGAGGTGAAAGTGGAGATTGGAGAGATGAAGGTGGAGACTAGGAAGATGGAGCTAGATAGTGAGAGACTGGAGATAGGGAGGTGGAGGCAAACACTAGGAAGGAGAAGGAGGAGAGTTGGTAGGTAGAGGTGAAAATGGGGGTTTTGTTACTCCACTGTGCATATCATATTCAGTAGAACGCATATAAACCTGATGTACATTGAGTCATTTTGTTTGTTGAGAGGAAAAGAGGACAAAACTCAAATCCAGTGTATATTTACCTGAAAACTGTGTTGTTGCTCATGTGCAAATGTAATGAGGCCAGCGGTGGGGAGGAGGTTCAGATGTTCAGCAAGTACAGGTCGAGGGTTGGTCTTATCTAAAAAGATAGCAGCACTTCTCAGAAACAGCCTAATAACTCTGTCCCTCGCTTGATCAAGAGATGAGCCAGGTGGCAGAGTCCGTCACAATTCAGTGCCCTCCAATCCGTCACATTTGGGATTTTAGTCACACGCTCACTTCTGTCACTTAATTGTCTCTGGAAGAAATCCAATGGAAAACAAATGAACGTTGACAGAAATGGAAAGAGTTTGGTGTGACTTCTGCAGTGAAGGACCTGTACAAGTTCAAAATAACCCCTTTACTCGTAGTTAAATTTACTTTTTCTTTTTTGGATAATTAAAGTCATGTAAAAAAAAAACATTCATACGACCTCATTGCAATGGAAAATATTAAAATAAAAGTATGCAAAGAATGGCCTCATATGAAAAGACTTGATCCACCAGCAAGTGAACAGTCTGGGAGGTTTGCACCAGTAGTCAGAGGGGAATTTCAAAGGCCACCTAAGACACCTTTGATCATTCAGCTTGATTCTGGTGCTAGAGAGGCTATCAGGAAAAGAGGACATGTTGCTTTGTCACCTTTCTGCACTTTCTAGAGAAATGGGAGAGCAGAGCATCTCTTTATCTTTTTTCTGTTATCCAAATATAAGAAACAACGAAAGCTTTCGAACAGCAGGAGCAGCTGGAATTGCCACTCTAATGACTCGCACTGAGATTGAAGCGAATTAAAGGTGCAGAGCACAAAACTGTACTGCAAAGAGATCACAAACTATGTCCAAAACACAATCCGAAAACTGCAGTCGATGGTTCGGGAAAAAAAAAACGGTAATCTGAAAATCCTGTTGAAGGTGACACCAGGGGAAAAAAATGAAACAAAAGGCAAGAAAAGTCTGGAGACAGGGCTGATGAAAGGTTCTGAAACTGAAAGACATAGGTTTGCAAGAGAACACTCAGAATTCGGAATTAGTCATCCATGGATTAGTACCTCACAAGGACAGTTCTGCCGAACGGGGACTACAAAGACGAGTGTTTAATGTGCAGGAAGTCAGTACCAGGTGATGCTGATTTTCTGGAGCTTAAGCCTACAACAGCCGTGATTACTGGCTGACGTTACAAGCCTGGCTGCAGCTGCAATGTACCTCTGCTGTGCAGTCTGGAAATATTTTGGGTACAACATCCACATCTACTTACGCCTCTCTCACCCCTGTAAATATCAACAAAAGAGAATGGAAAGGGCAGCCTTTCTTTTCATTACAATGTCTCTTGTTGAGAGCTTACACTGAGTTGTTGATGCCTTACTGTCATTGAAAGTAGAATTAAGGTGCGTAAAGATGGATTTGGTTCAAAGGGTTAATATGATCCAATATCCTTATGTAGTAAACATATTTTATTCTTTTTGATCAACAGATTAATATTTTTCTCCTTCGTTATTTTGCATTATTTATTTGCTTGCCAGGCACTTTGATCCAAAGTGACTTCCTTGGATCGTAATTATAGATTTCTTCAATTTATTCAGCTGAAAATTTATTATAGCAATTTAGCTGAAGCACTGTACCCAGGGCTATGACAGCATCATCAGTCCAGTGTTTGAACTTGTAACTTTATTGAACTCACAAAGAATTTTGCTGCTTTTTTAATGGCGTGCTTCCGAGATGCCGGTGTTAGTCTGTAGAGCCCAGCAAACTTCCAACAGTAGCAATGCAGTTTTTACTGACGCATATTTTCTATACTGTATAGTACGGTGCTGAAATTGTTTATCAACTGAGCTGACACAGCTTGGAAGGTGTTACATGTCACGCACGCTCAAACCGTAACTATACATACAGCATCATGGCTGCACAGCTTTCTAACATGTAGGAG
Source organism: Chitala chitala (assembly GCA_025773905.1). Lineage (NCBI taxonomy): Eukaryota > Metazoa > Chordata > Actinopteri > Osteoglossiformes > Notopteridae > Chitala > Chitala chitala. Next base: position 1,167,592 of record JABJVR010000068.1, read on the forward strand.
TTTGTGACATATTTCTGCATATCATATGCATGGTATATATCAGCATTGCTTTGCTATACAGAACCCCCAAGTTTCCAAGGCCCAAAAACAAAACCAAAACCTATGCTGGCTTCACTCGGAAAATGAAACATTTACATTTAATCATTTAGCAGATGCTTTTATCCAAAGCGACTTACAACAGTTCACATATATGTTACAACAAACATGGCACATGCATTTCAGAAACATAAGTTCTAGAACCACCCACTTCACTGTGATGTGGCTGTGCATTGCTGAGGCCGAATCCAGCACACTTTGGACTGAGCAGGGCCTGTCTCACACAGTATGGTACAGTATGGGTCAGGTACAGAGATAAGTGGAACAGAAAAGTTCCTGAGCATGGCATGGTGCTGCACATTATGGCTGATGAGTAGCGATAAATGTGGGAGATAACCTACATAATGGCTATTAGCGTCATAATAATTATTATTACTGTGAAAGACGAGAGGGAAGGGACACGCAGCCAGAAAGGAAGGTGAACAGACTTCGTGGAGATCAAAGGTACGGCAGCTGGCGGCGTGACCAAGGAGAGGCTCACAGATGGTGTGGCGCTAATGAAGTCCTGCTTACAGTGGACTGAAACCGTCACTCTTATTTTAGGTGCTAAACCAAATCAGCCTTTGTGACAATTCTAATGTACATGTCCCACTTACATTTCAGTCCTGACAAGTTTAACCACTGATAAAGCAACATCTGTGGGGGCCATTTTATCAGTGTCCCTGAAGTGACAGTTATTTATCAAAAGAAGGCAGATTTTTCAGACACGGTGTCCCTAAAAATATTTTTAAAATAAACTAAATAAAATATGTGACAATGTTAATACAGCAGCGCCAAGAAAACCATTTGCTGTACAAATGTGCTGTGTGTGTAAAAAGTAATCCCGTTTTAATAATGAAATATTTAAAAGGTTACTGCTGCACCTTGAATGATATCCTGCGGAGAATGTAAATGTGATACCCAGTCCTCTGGATTTCTCTGAGATGTCAATTCAAAAATAATTTGAACACACTGTCAGTGTGTTTAATGAGAAGAATGCTGAGAACATCAAATAAATGCTGCTGTGCTCTCAAAAGCACATGTCCACATAAACTAACGTTACGTTACCATAGGAACCAGAAAGGTCGACGCACAGGCAACAAAACTGGTTAACAAGGTACTCATATTCGCCCCCAGGAATATGCCTCCATGTGTATCTTTTAATAAAAATACTTCAAAAGTTTTAACACACTTTCATTTTCTGCAGTTCTTATGGAATGAAGCATATTCACTCCGTTTTCTTTCGTTGGCAAAATGACTGAACGGCAAAAGTTATATTTGTAAAGCAGGAATTAGACAAATGTATTATTTTTAGATTGAGGAAAACATAAAACAATTCCCTGTTTCCTAGAACCATCTGTTTAGGTCAAATGCCAGTGGAGTCTCATTTTATCATACTTGAGCACTTAGTCAGAGGGGAGATTGTTTTGATAAATTCTTGTTCCTTAAACCCACAAATGTGTTATTAAGTGCCTCGAGCTTCAGATGAATTTAACACATTGCACACTTTTATATAATCAGGTTCCTTCACAAAATTTCTCATAATGTTTTTGCTGATTGTTAATATGGGAAAAAAGGGAACATGTATAAACAGCATCAGGCTGCTATATATTTTGGAAATGAAACAGAAATTCACTGATGCAGTTAAGAGCCTTTAAAACTCATGGTATACAACAGTATGTTGTTAGGTCTCCCCAGCACATATCTGTACAGTGCACAGACTCCACCCACAACACACACAATGCACACGACATATGTTACACGTGTTTAAAACATCTATAACCATTAAATGAGACCACAGACAATAATGCCTTGACTTTTAATTACTTAAAGCAATGTCTGTAATAGTAATATGACTTAATGAGAAGCACAGCTGGGCTTTTTCTGGTCTTCGCTGAGATGGCACTGTTTGACATAACGACGTTAATAATTGTAGCAGGGCTGCTGGACTAATTAGATTGTCATTCAGCTGTGCCATTAGATAGAAACAGTCCTATTTGTGTCTGAACCTGCTTCAGTTGATGCGTCTTTTACTACATGGTTGCTAAGCATTATGGATGTCATTCCACAACCTTGGAGTGCCTCGTTTTCATTTGTTGTCTCCCAGACCGATCGCTTCAGTGAGTACATGATTGAAAATCCAGCTGTCAGCAGTCAGCAGTTGACTTTAAACCCCTGTTTAAGCCTACATTACTAAGCTACACCTTTTACATGTACTCGCTGTCAATATCCTGGTCTGCAAAGGTCTCAAACTGTTTTGCTCTTGTTTCACATCTATGACTTCAGCAATCAAACGAATATATTGAAACGCTCGTTAGCTGCCTTTCTCTGGATTGTGACACGATAACTAGAAACAGCCGTGTCTCCCAGCTAGCAAACAGGTGATAAATTTTATGAATGGCTGTGTCCTTGATGTGTAATAGGTAACAGGATTATATTTGAGTCTAAAAATAAATAATTAATTCGGCAGGAGAATTTACACTTGGAAGGTGTTTCGTTTATAGGTGTGAAGAGGTGGTTTAACTTCCTAGGCCCTGCTTGGTGGAATAGAGCATGATCAGCATAGATGCTTGGTTCTCACGAGCTTGCCTTCTGTGTCGGTGGCTGGAGATTATGCAGAACTATACTCTAATTTGGCTTCTGGGGTGAAAAGAGGTGTAATTGACCTTAAAACCAATTTATGGCCTGCTGCATACAGATGAAAAAGACCATGAAACAGATTGCCATTTTCATCTTACAGGAAACGCATTGTTCCCAATTTTATATGTACAGTACCAATCAAGATTTTCAGTATGCTTACTCAAAACCAGGTGTAACAGTTTTCAGTCCATTAAAATGTATACACAATGCTCTCTGTACACAGACTCTTAACTTGTAAACCTGAGCACGTTAAAAAGTATACAGGTACTTCATGTATAGTTTACACACACACACACGCACGCACACACACACACACACACAAAACCCTAAATCTGCAGTTAAGAAATAAAAAGTGAATGAATGACTGAATGAATTTATGTTATGTTGAGGAGTGACATTTTAAAGACTGATTTAAAAACCTCAAAGATTTGAGACCAACTCTGAGGTAAACACATACCAACTCTGTCATCTGGTGTCTATTTGATTGAAGCTCCAGAGTCTGCATTAGCCTTATTGGCTTGAAGCAATATACGTGCTGAAACTGTACCATAATTCTCAGTACGGTTTACCACCTAAACACAAGCAAGTTCTCATTGTCTGCTGGTGTTTGTAATCACGTTTTCAGCCCCAACTGACCTCTACGAATGGAGCTCATCAGTCAGACCCAAGGCCTGGCTCTCCCACAGGACGGCCATCTCAAGACAAAGCCATCTGCCTGCTCTGGGACAAATGAGGAGAGAACAGTGCAACTCCAGAGCAGCTTCCTCACATGGCATGTCCAAAGGTGGAGCACCAGGGGCTAGAACAGATGGAACTAAAAACGAGCCCCTGGCAGGAGGTGTGACAAAGACAGCTCCGCCGGGCCTCAACAGACCCACAGAACACGAACCGCACCCACTGGCTATGGTGAAGCTGGACCCAAAAAGGCAGCCAAACACAGCCCTGCACCCCTTATCGTGAGCCTTGGATCAAACAATATCCTTAATTGTAACCAAATGGGCACAAGTCACGTTCCTGGTACCAGCAGAGCGCCTGCAAGACACTCCTGTTGAGAGGCCTTTGGGAGTGAACGCAGTGCAGGGGGGGACTTAGGATTGCTGCCAGCATGAAGGGTCTGCAAGCATGTGTCATACTGCGGGCTTTGCGTAAAAGCCAGTACGAGGCAGCATATTAAAAAATAGACAAACTCATGGTAATATGATGAGCATCAAATGGCACTGACTGCTGTAAAACCCCCCCGGTCATAACTGGTGGAACAAACAGAATTCTTCACACATGGATAAACAGTCCTCCCATTGGCCAGGTAATGGGCGAATGGCACAATGTTTTTCTCCCTAAAGACCAAAATGAGTTCATAGGGAGGCTAATGTCTGCTTCATCAGCTCTTTATGCCTAAATGAGACACAGTTAGCAGATTCTAAGAGAGGCGATGGTGCCTGGATCCAGCTGGAGGGCCGCTGTATGTGAAGTCTGGCTCGGAAGGCCATGGGAACCAGTCACAGGTTAAACATGGCATTTAGATCGCTGTCTCCGAACAGCGCCATCTTGCCTGGCCATGTTCGCAGCTGTTCTCAAGGCCTTTGATTCAGATGCCAGTGGCATCCTCATGGGAACTGGACTAGCGGAGGACAATTATTCAAAACTTTTTAAACCAAAACTATGTTGCTTAGTGTCAGGCCCATTCTAGGAGTATGTGGCATGCTCATTAGAAATGTTGGTTTTGGGATGGGCTGTTGGTCACAAATTGCTCCCAGCCTGATGCAACCTGACAGGGTGCAGTAGTCTAAAGGAGCAACCATCACAATTATCCATATGCCAAATTTGTGTGTGTGTTTAGGAAATCAACACTGATTTTGCAGGGAAAAAGTCAAAGCTTTTGTAAGTTTATCTTAGCTAGAACAAGACCTGAGTGTATGGAAAGCGCTCACATTACATAACAACAGCAAAGGACCAACAAGAAGTTTATCTGAACAGTTGTCGTCTAAAAGTTTGATCATGAGATCAGACTATAACCCAGGATTAACAGGAAAACAAGCAACTGACAGATTGCGAGGTGGATCTTTTGTCTTGCTTTCCTGATCATATGACTATTGGTACTGCATTAAAGCGTGAAATTTTCATTCTGATCTGAAACAAGAGACTTGGCCCCAGACATGATAAGTTTCATACTGCAGGTTCTCAAACCTTTGAAGAATAATTGAATGTGAAATGCCATTTGACAGGTATTTCTTCATCGGAAGCGTCAGGTGCGTTCGGCCATTATCCTACATGCTTTCACCTTTCAAATATGACATTCAAGAGCAGTTAGTTTCATTTAATGACAATGAAATGGTGCTTTACAAAATGGGACACACTGTCTCACTAATCTTTTGCTGACAAATCCGATTCAAAAATCAGTCTCCAATTTCAGATTAAGGACATGATGAACAATATACTGAAGTATAGAATATCCACCTATTTTCAATGGCTGCTTGTCAAGGTGGGGCTTTGGTGATCTGGAGCTTTTCCCAGAAACAAGATGCACCAGGAGTTAAACCCTGTCTTAGAGAACCCGGATTCTCAAAATGGATATTCACACGTTAAGAGTATTTATAGTGACGGTTAACCAGAACTGCAAAGATATGTTTGAAAGGTCAGGGGAAAACCCACATGAATGAAATGAGTACACACACACACACACACACACACACACAGAGAAAAGACCAGAATCAAAGCTGTGACCCTGGAGGTGCGAGGCAGCAATGCCATGCACTAACCCACTAAGGTACGCTCTTTAAGAGCAAATGATTATTTTAATCAAGTTGTTTCCATATGATATATGGCACCAGCTTTATTTCTAAATTGTTACAGCTCATTTGGGGAAAAATAACTCAGAGCATTCTTAGGCTTTAACTTTTTAAACTGAGATAAAGGAGAGACATTTCTAGGTGATTTTAATAATCCAGGTCTTCTGCCTCACCACTTCTCATCCATTGGCTGTTAATGACGGTGTGTGCTCGTTCCAAAATGAGAGGCATGTCTCTATATGTAAATCATACCCTGCTGTAATTATGAAAAATGGCTCCTGGTTCACGGGCATCCCAGAAGAGCTCCGAGACTGGAAAACCCAGTCGGCTGAAACAGCGTTCTGCAAAACCTAGCCTGGTGCCATGGGCTTTTATAGGAACCAATCAGGACATAGAGTTCAATAGCAACCAATCATGTGAGACAAGCTTTAGCAAAACCCAATCAGATGCCACAGGCTTTGGCAGCCTTTATGAGGCTTAAATAAAATTAATCTCCTTTGTGGAGCTCCAGTGTGTGGATTGTAAAGAGCCTGTACCACATTGTATTGGCATGAGAAGTGCCATTTCACAGCCGGTCAACAGGGAAATGAGAGGGCAGCATGAGCAGGGTGCTGACTGGGCAGTGGCTGCGCAAATTATAGACAAATTGAAATGCATCCTAATTCTTGCCCTCCTCCAAAGGCAGACAGGAGATAGGAGGAGTGGGACTGATGATGAAGGTGACTATTTTGGTTTGTCAGTCCCAAATCTATGCTGTGCTCAGTGCTACCACCTCCAGACAGAACGTGCACACCCCTGTCATAATAGACATCACGATTGCACCACAATTACCAGAACATGAGGAGAACCCTGGGCTCAAGAGAACAAGCAGGGCATGTCACTTTATCAAAGGACCCCACCCCCACACAAACACACACATACTGAGGCCCCAGCAGGTGGTCAAACGTTTACAAGGCTCACCAACAGGATCACAAGGGAAACAGCAGCCCTTTAATGAAATTAAACAAGCTGTTCATTAAACACAAAAAATTAAAGTCACAGGCCTGGCTGGAATTAAAACTTGCACCTACCAAACACATCAATATGTAAACATACGTGCATTCCACCTGACGTTACTTGGTCAGTGCCCAAAATACAAAAAGTTCTGTATATGTGTAATTTGAAATTAAGGTTCTAATTCAATGATCAACATGCTTAAATTTTGTACTGTACTTTATTATCATGTTTTTACTAGGTTTGTATTTATGAACGTTTGATGTTTTTATTGCGCTGAATTTCTACTAAACATTGTCAGATGTCATCTAGAACAACAAACAAGCCTTTGGGGATGCATTGTACTGTAATACTTCACAACAAATTGTGCTCGTTTTTGGGTAGGAACAGTGCTTACGGGAACCACATTAATTTCAAGCAGATTAAGCGAACACAAAGCAATCGCAAAAGTCTCAGCCACTGGAAGGTTACAATGGCTGCAGGTCACTTTTCCTGAACATTGTCTGAAGTTCATGAAAACAAACAAAAACTGTTATACTGATGTTCCGCACTTTTGTACGGCGAGCTGAACAATGGGGTTTTACACCCTGCAACACAAAAACAGCTGTATGCATTCTACATCTTTTTTCAGTTTACTTTTTTAATGTTTCATGTAAATTGTGTTTAAAGTAGAATACAAAGCAATAGGACAATAACATGACCTTTTCCCCTGCACCACACAGGAACATTGTAAACAACAGCAAAAACACATCAATTTAATAAAAGATGACAACCACATAACAAGAATGGTGGCTTAATGGGTAGAACATCAGGCTGGGATGCAGATCTCCTGGTTCAAATCCCAGCCCAGCCACCAAGTGCGTCCTTGAGCAAGACACTCAAATGCTAGCTCCCTGGGTGCTCTGTGTGGCTGACCCTGCTCCCCCCCAGGGGATGAGCTGAATGCAGAGAAGCAACATTGCTGTGAAACATTGTACTTGGCTTTGGATAAAAAAGAGAGTACTAATATTTAAACAGAACATGGGTACACAAATGTAAATTTTTCATAATTAATTGTACCTGAGGACATTGTCCAGACAAATGACATTAGGAGGTGGGCAGCACAGGGGTACTACCGCTGCCTCAAATTTCACACAATGCCTGGAGTTTGTCTGTTCTCTTGCATTAGACACCCTAAAATTGCCCTATATATGTGCCCTGCAATGGGTTGGCTCTCTGTCCAGGGTGTCCCCTGCCTTGTGCCCTGCCAGGCCACCCACAACCCTGTACAACATGATATCAAAAGGAGTGTATATCTGATGCTGGCTTGAAATGATGTGGGAAACCATATTTAGCTTATATATTGTTATACAAGCTCATAAGGGCAAACCACGGTTTCACAAACCCATGTCATTTTTGACACAGGAGTAGGATTTCATAAAAGTGGAGCCCACAATGTGCCCATTTTTAAGAAGAATAATTATGTGCTTTAGCCAGGTTTGCTTGTGTTCATCTTAATCCCAAATCTATGTTGCCAATATTACATTGCCCTTTCAAACATAAATTAAATAATCCGAAAGGAGAGCATTTTCATATTGCGCTGTGTAGCACACCATGGTCAGTTTTTACACGTCTTGTAGGAAAATGCAGGTGTGAAATTGACAAATGCTAACCAAGGCAAGAACTCTGTGACCAGTTGGGTTTCTAAAACGTCTCATTAATGGAAGGACTCACTCCAGCGACCTTTTCACAGTCTGTCTGACATGTGCAGCTGAACATGTCATTTACATCACCTGGCTATAAATCTTTGTTCACATTGATGGGGGGGGGGCGCCCCACAAACCTTGCTTTAAAACATTATCACAGTAAGATTTATGAGTCAATCAGAACTACAGTGAGATGTTCAGTGTCAAATTACACAGGAACGTGTGTTCACTTTCAAGTTAAACACTTCCGTGTTCAGTATGAAATTAAAAAGGAATGTGTTCAGTATGAAATTAAAGTGTAATGTGTTTAGAATCAAATTTAACAATAATGTGTCCAGGATCAAATTAAATGAGAATACCCCGCTACACACACACATACACACTAAGGTTATTTTGAATTGCCTTTGTCTCAGAAAGACAAGTGACATCTGGGAAACACTAGGAGTGGGACTGGGGGGAGAATGTCCATGAACAGCCTTTCTTTTCACTCTTTCCACAATTATTCTCTTTTGTGTTGGGGCTGGTTTGGAGGGGGGGGGTCAGGCTAACACACAAACCACTGAAATGCAGAAATGATTGATTCCCCGCAAATCTATTAGATCCACAGCACCGAGAGCGACAATACGTTTTCATAAAGAAAAGCAACAGCAGTAATAAAATATTTATACATCGTGGGGCGTGCAGTCACACAATATGTCTTTAAAGCATTACCGAGCAGTGCAAGCGCAGTTTAATTTCTAGGACAATGACCAGTATTGATTTTGTGCCCACCAGTAATGAGTACCAGAACAGACTATACTTAAAAAATAAAGCGCAAATACGGAGAGCGCTTTGCTGCGCAGCGTTGGGTTTGGTTGCAGGCCTGCGGCTGCCTTCCCATCATGCTTCCTGTTCATCCATCGTTTCCCCCGAGCTCGTCTGTACGCAAGGGCTCAGAGCCCCACCGCTTTTCTTTTTTTTTTCCCATTGTCTTGATTTCATTTCGTGCAGCGTGTGGCTGTTTGCCCACATGGTAATGTATTTTCCACTGGAGAGAAGCAACATGGTCGTCGGGTGGAGGCTGCTGGTGCCCCATTAGGGCACCAAACAAGGAAATAACAAAAATAGACAGATGGGGTGTGTGCAGGATGCTGGGAAGAGCCGACTCAGATCCTCCAACTCGATACATTCAGACTTGAAGGTGATAAGATAGCATGGGGTCATGGTGTTTGAATATGATATTATCTGATAAGCAGGCCTTGTGGGAATTTCTTGCTTGGAAAACATCTGTTTAGCACGTACTATGTGCAGAGAACCAGGAACTGATGTATGATTTAACCGTATTAAAACAATACTGCAGCCGTGTCTTAAACCTCCTCATGTGCTTCTTTCTGAGTGTAGAATTGTAGAACTCCGCTCTGCTCTGAATACCTGATTTCCACTATTTGCCCAATCTGTTTCTATCCCTCGTTTCATGCAACAGCCCTTGACATCCTACCAGAGCCCTAGTTATAAAAACTGCAGATAATATGACAGCAGTTCAGTACGACATGGCTGAACGTTGTTTAAACTTAGAGTTAATCGTGTAAGACTTAGAACACTTGTTACTGGCTTTTTTTTTGTCAGTTTTCCCTCTGCTTTTTGCTGCTCTCATTTATTTTATATAACAACTGAAACATACCAGAGTTCAAACTGTGTAGTGGGCAGTAATAGGCAGAAACTAATCTAGGGATGCATTAAGACTTCATAAACAGGTTCCCCAATTTGAAAAATTCAGCTCTTTTTCCACAGTCGTTCTCCTCAGACTCAGTGTAATTGGACATTAGAATGTTTCACAGCATCCACTGCAGCTCCTCTTGCCGTAAGCCCCACATCAAAAATTGCGGAGTTTATGCAGTATGTGCATCTAATGGGGGGGGGGGGTCGTGTCCTCTCAGTAATACCCCAGCATCTTTCTTAAATGTGAAACAAATTTGTCAAGGGCTTTGGGGAAGGGTTAGTTAGGCAAATTGGGGCTCTGTGTGATGAGTTACAGAGCTTTGTCCATTGTGGGAATGTGGGGGCGTCGCAACCTTCATTCCTGGTATGTACCATACAGAAACGAAAGTAAAACAGCGGTAGGTAGGGCTCAGCGGAGTTGTGGTGCAGTGTGACACGGTCAAGCGCGTCACTGCTGTCATCACTGCTGTCATCACTGCTGTCACTGGGCCCAAAGGACATGACTCTGGGTGATAGCCATAGGCTGCGCAGGACTGAAAGTCTGAGTGACCTTTGTACCTCTGGAACCTGGGGGACAGGGGGGCTGCAGGCATTGGTCTCTTTACTCACAATCTTAGCAAGCCAGTCTTTAGCCAGCTAGTCCTTTTCTTGATGGTGAAAATGCAGATAAGAAATAAATGAAGCAGCTATTACAATATAATAAAAGTAAGTGCATGCATAATTAATTAGCTTGTGACAGAATGCTAGTCTGTTCCATGGAAGATTAGTTAATGGACAACACCAGACATGATTGTATATGTTCATTTTATTTATTGGTATCTTCTTCAGTTAAAAGAATATAATACAATATTAGTTATTCATTTCAGGCTGACCAACAGAAGTGCTGACTGACATTGATAAAGGTGAAGTTTTAAACATTTAATGAATGTATGACTTATTATCCTCACCCGTCTGTTTGAGCAGGAAATTTTGGGATGCTTGTCAAAGGACCGGAGCTCAGGAAGCTACTGGGTAAAGTAGTTCAGTGATGGCCCATCAGCTGACGGGTGATTCCAACCATAACAGGCAGGGGGGAATTGCAGTATGGAAATATTTATTTGGACATATTTACTAATTGTAATGATAATTAATGTATATTGACTGATTACTGTAAATGTATTACATTGTATTTTATCTTCACAAAGATGATGTATTTTAACCAGCACTGAATTAATTTTGTAGTAAATAGTTGTAATGCCTTTAAATGGTTTCTTCTTGTAACTAACTTCGGAGACATTGGGTAAGGCATCTTGAGGAACAGATGTTTCTTTTTTTTAATTTAATTAAGATTAATTTTTTTAATTTATTATTTAATTTATGTTTTTTGGATGAGCAAGAGTGATTGGTAGGTGTCCCTGTGACTGGACTCCAGTGCCTGAGCTGGTTTTTGTTAGTACCCATATGTTGTGTTATTTAGCTATTGATATATTTTTTCATTCATTTGTATTTTTCCTTTGTTTGTTACTATTGTTTAGGGCCATGTGCACTGGGTGAATCTTGGGAACAATAAATCAGGCATTAGTGCTTGTCTGGTGAAGCTGTCAGTTTTTTTACCATCTACCCACTGGCCACCCTGGGCATCCTCTAACATGGCTGAAGGGCATACTCACATTCCCCCTCTATTGAAAAAACTGGAAAGTCTAGGGGGGGCTGGGTTGATTCATAATGAAAAGGGTGTTTTGACATGCAAACGTTCCAGCTGTTCAAAAAACACAGCAAATTGAATTTCCCTGAAAATTAACTATCTGAATAATCTCTCAGTTTTGTCTCCCAAATCCACCTCTCCTATAGCTGAATTAATAGCTGTAACAAGTAATGGACGTCTATCCCAGCATGTGCCTGAGCCTGGGAAGTAGGTAGCATAGTGGCTAAAAATCACTAGAATTTCATGACATTAGAAGATGGCTGTTATAAGGCTGCTCTTTGTTTCTGTTTGGCCCTAGATTGATGAATATACAGAAAAGAAAGGAGTGCCAGATAGAGTCTGAATGTACAGCTTAGTGGTCAACGCCCTCTAGCCACAAAGCTTTCCAGTCAAAGTATCTATTATCCAAAAAGAACGACAACCATGATTCATCTCAAAGTAAAAATAATTCCTATACATCTTTTATAGCCCTGTCATTAGTTTTGATAAAGTGTATAATATGGGTGTGGAAGCGCACCCGTCATGAATGGAAGATAAGGTACATGGCATACGCCTGGAAAATCTCTCAGCATGCTCATCAAGTCCTTGACTGGCGAGTGGGTGGGGATGAGTTGCGGATGCCACGCCGATACGGCACAACGCCTGTTCCGCTCTGACCGACTGCAGGCAGCTTGACAGGCATCCCCCGAAGATCCGAGGACCTCTTCGTGTGAAAACCTCACCAACTCAAACTACAGTACATGAGACGGACACAGACTGTGCATCAAAGCAGTACAGCTTAATTAAGCTTCTGATGGCTGTATCATTCAATTTTTGGGGCAATTTGATGTAGAAAAATGTAAAAAGTTGCATTTTTACTTAGTCATGTAATTTCTTGAAAATTCAAATATGCAACCTGATAGAAAAGGTTCCAGTCACCCTCCCACAAACTATCATGCTGCTTTATGCCCTACACACCTGTTCATAGAAAATAAAAAGACAAACATATGTTTTGCTGTAGAAAGTTTTTTTTTCCCCCAAAGGAAAAAAAAGTATAAAAATAGGGCTAACACATTGTGTACAAATACAAATGAAATATCTACAATACCCAGACCCGTTAAGTACTTTTAATGTTCAATCATTTTATTTTATTGACACAAATAAAAGTATTTAATTTAGGTGTAGTTAGTCAGTCAGTCATTTTCTATACCGCTTCATCCTGTTAAGGGTCATGGTGAAGCCTGGAGCCCATCCCAGGACACACAGGGTGCAGGGCAGGACACACCCAGGGCAGGGCACCAATCCACCGCAGTAATTTAGGTGTATTTAATGTAAATTTATGTTTAAAGCTTTTTTGCATGAATGATGTGCAACCGGATGGTCAGAGGTGCAATTTTTTAGTATTACTAGATGTTTGCTAACCCAAAAACACAAGTAATAAAGGCTTTTTAACCAAAGATGTTCGTAAACAAGTAATATTATACAAAAATATTATATTCACACAGAATCCATTGATAATAAGAGAAAAAACACTGTATTGCACAGATGGCAACTGCTTTAATAATAATTCTGTATAAATTAAATGTTCAAGAGGCCTTTGACAAATACTGATACTGCGTCATATACATCATGTCTTCCAATCAAAAAACCAAATCAAACCCATCCAATCAAATGCATTTTTATTGTAATGACTCTAATGAGTAGTTATTCTCTGCCTCATTTAAATTTTAACAAGGTGGCAAATTATGTAGCATACAAGGGCTTAAAACTGCATAGTTCCATATTGGGAAAGAAACCTGACATCTGTCTTAATTAGGAAGTGTCCTTCTTGTTCTTATTCAGCAGAGAAGATCTATTTATTTTGAGGTGTTGAGCAGCATCTTACATCTACGTGTCACCGTCAGTGACAGAGCGATACCCATTGCTTATCCTTTAGCATGCCATGTTTGTTTATATTTAAAGGGATCAGAAGTGCCATAATGAAAAATGCTGACGTTGTGTGGTTGTCTACGCTTAACCACACATAAGAAAACAGTCTGGGGCTTTGGCGCAAAGTCCAGTGGGGGGAGGTGTTGTTTGCTTAATGTAACTAGACAGTTGCTGCCACTGCTGATACACCTTTGAACAAGGTGGGTGTCTTTTTATGTGTCCAGCTGTGGGATAAATTGGGAAACACAGCATGCCGCTATATCAACAGCATATGTACAGTGACTCAAGTGTACAAGCTGTACTGACTTCATAGGTGAGCAAAAGTGCTTTACTCCATCAAACCACTGTAGCCTCACACCTGTGGAGTAATACTGCTGTGCAGCTTTCAGTGAAAGGATTGTGGTGCAAAGCAGTACCGAAATCTGAAAATAAACATCTGCTTTTATTTGGGTCCTTTGATTTCTCTCACTTATGCAGCAATCTCTTTTTTGAGGTAGAATTTAACAGGACTACTATGAGAATAACAAATATTGCACATCCCATTTGTAATGCATTTCAAATTGCCAGTAGGAGCCTTAGTCTGACTTATTTTATAAGATAAGGAACGCTCCTATTTCAGCACAAATGCAAGCTTGTCTTACCTTGAAGTTACACTTATGATTCTGGGTAGGAACAGGCCTCCAGTAAATCCACAGGCAACAACGAAGGGAACAGGTGCTTAAAAGATAGAAACAGTTAGCTGGAGATAAAATGTTCAGCAAATTACTCAGTACAGGTGTCTGTGGTCAAGTTCAGTCATGCAATGGCTTGGCCAAATTTAAACAAGAATGAGGAGGGCAGGGCCAATCAGAGCGGACCACACAAATCTCGTGTTTTGCAGTGCTGGCACATGGAGAAACTGGTGGGGAAAACCACGATGCGAACATGGGATACACTAATGCCTTCTTGCAGCTTCAGTCAGTGAGTTGGAAGGGCAGGTCTCCACAGAGCCCTGCCAGGCCTCAACAGGAAATGATGTCATCTCTTCCAGTTGTTTATTAGCGATGACAAATGGGCTGCAGCCGTAATACGCCATGCACAGAAAATGAGAACAAAACAGTGTCTGAGCTGCTGCTGCTGCAGCCGACGCAGTGAAAAATGCGCCTTCACTTTAGCCACCAGTGACAGAGGCCGCATAATGACACTCCCATTTATGCCTCCTTAAATAGAGAATAAATTCTGCTTAAAACCTCTGTTAGTATCCTAGGCAAGGTGCAATTTGCGCTTTTCAAATGCATACGCTAAGCTTCGAAAAATGTAGAGTGACTTCTATTACAGCCTACAGTGTAATCCCATATCCTCGCCCCTCCTCTGCAGATGCGTAAAAAAACCTTGTTTTCATATGGATTGGTGGGGCTGGCAGTTGTTGGGCTTTCATCCAAGCGACTGCTGGAGCTATTGACAGTGGGAGGTGTAGACGGTGGTGCTAAAAGATAGAAGAGGGTGTGCGTCACTGTTGTGCTACACTCATGATGGTGGAAACAGTACCGACTTCGCTCTGTTATGCTAGGGACTTGCACACACTGGAAAGGTTTCCCTTGCCTGCTCACCAGTCATAGGTGAAGTTCCTCTCCAAACCTGGGGCTGTGTGGAGTTTCTGCCCCCCTTTCAACAGTGGAAGGTTTCTGTCGCAGAGTGAGAGTTTTCCTCAGTAACTCTGTGCCTGTGCCTGTGCCGGCCCCCCACACCCCCCCAGAGAGATTGCGAGGGCCATCATTAAGACTCAGAACGAGCCTGCTGCCTCCGACGGTCTTACCTAAAGAGGGACAGCCAAAGCAGGCCAAGGAGACAGCACTGTATTGTGGGTAAAAACAGCTGTGGCCGTCCTGCATTTGCTACGTGTTTACCAAGCACCCACCGTCGCTGTAATTAATTTACGTCAGTACTACATTACTCAGCAGATTAATAGCTTTTAATTAGGATGGTGTTTTGAATTGTTGTGTTGGTTACGCTTGCCGAGGCACATATCCTTTGAGGTTTCTGTAAGCTGTCATGTTTACTGAAAGGGGAGAACACACACACACACACACACACACACACACACACACACGCACGCGCTGTACTGGTGTGCAGACTTGCATTTTCTGCTTCCTGCAGGCAGCCTCCTGTCAGCGTCAACAGTGTTGTCAAATGAAAACCAAATATCAAAGATTTGAAAGACCAGTTTAAGAACCAAATGGGAAAAAGAGCACAGAAGACTGGCTACTTACATGCTGCCATTTGTCATTCCAGAGGAGTACTGCTGACCTTTGCTTCGAGAAACATACTCTGATGACTGCACAAAAATTGAAGAAGCAATATCAAATGCATTCCTGGGGTGCTTTATTCACAATCAGCGCTTACGAGATTCACCGAACATGTCCTCAAGCATAGCATAGTCCTTTACCAGGGCAGTGTGTGGCACTCAGGCTAAAATAAATGAATTTGTTTAACATGACAAAGAAGCAGCCCCAAATCCCGAGAGAGAGATTGCTGTCATACCAGCAGCTCAGGAATTCCGGCCTACACAGCTCCCTTACATGCCCAGCCAGACTGGAGGATGAAACGGTGAGCTGAGTTGCTCAGGACTGTAATGTCTGCCAACAAGATTAATGAGGCCAGCTGAAATATCCCCCGATTAAATGCCTTGTGAATGTGGGCTGTGTAAACTCCCTTGCCCCCAACCAGCCAGGAATGTTAAAAAGCGATATGGACAGAGGGCCTCCACCAGCCTGCCCAACTCTGACCTGCCTGGGAGGCACCCGGTTCACCTACCCATGATGCTTCTTTTATTCACCATCGTTGAACACCATCATCACCGAGATCAATTGCTCCTGATTAAATCCTCCTGTTGTTAATGGGCCTGAGCTTGCCAAGACTTGAGGAGCACAGTCTAATCAAACAAGAGTGTTGTGGGAGCCCAGAAGGCATAATGAAATGAAAGAAGTCAACCCTCTCAAAGCGGTTACCTGAATCCTGTGCAGCCAGAAAAGAATGTAAATGCATTGGAGGAAATGGAGGCACACAGATGCATTATGGGCAATCTCACAGAAGGAAGGCTAATGAGAAGACATGCTGTCAGAACTACGGCGTAGCAGGGGAAATGGTGTTGCCATTCCCGCTAATCTAAGCTCAGTCTAACAGGGCAGATTTGCATGTTGTCATGCAAGTTTAAACGGAATCCTCTTGTGTAGTTGGAGTGTGGTGGTGAACGCCCTGACAGGGAACATGCTGCTCCATGGCTGTGCCCTGCAGCTGAGCAAATTTTGAGAGCTCCTCCCCAGCAGACCTGAAGGAGAAGGAGGGAAACTTGGAAGCACATGGGAGTGAATTTTACAGGGAATGACCAGTGGCTGTAAAATTATCACCACCACAAACATCAAGGAATGCACACAGGTAGACTTCAGGTAGAAGACTGGGGCTTACTGGCGAGGCCTTCAGCAAGCTAAAATTCTAGCAAGACCCAAACACATGTGAAATCCAAGCAAAGGGCATCAGTTTGCAGCCCTGAGAGGCACCCACCTAACCGCAAAACAGGACGTATGTCGTGAACGTCTGGCAATGCGAGTTGGGGAGTCAAACACGTCAATGGTAACCACACGTCAACAAGCGAGAAGCCTGTGGTCTCGTCCCAAAACCCGAGAGATGTATTTCTGTCTGTGTGTGTACAGCCCTCTCTCTTCATTTTTATCTCACTGTTAATGAAAGGCTTTGGGAACAAAATGTTCTGGTTCCACAGTGCTTCAGGAACACACGTTTTATCAGTTTCAAATGGAATGCGAATATACACATGTGTTAGGTGGCGGGTACAAGTTTTCAATAGCCATACTCCTGTTTAAGCCAACAATAGTACAAGGTGACCCACACATACAGAGAAAACAAACACACATTCACACACACACAGTTCTAAAGATGGTAGGGAGGAGTCCTGAGTACTCTTTTTCACTTCACATGCTGCATATCGCACCGCACTAAAATGAACAACAAAAGGTCACGCGAACACAACACCAAAGAGATTCTTTTGATCTATGCCACAGGTAAATGAAATGAAGTATAAGTAATGGGGAGGGCACAACAAGGGAACATGGAACAATAGTCTCCTTGGCATCTGACTCAAGACAATAGACTCAATTTTCCTAGCAACACCAGAATCTCCAGCCTGTGTGTGTGTGTGTGTGTGTGTGTGTGTGTGTGAGAAGGGGGGGTGTTACCTTACCCACATGTGATCTTCTTTTACCTCCCGAGAGCTCAACTTTGAATTACACATAAAAGGAAGTACGAAACACAAGAACAAAGAGCAGAAAGAAAAACGCTGATGACTGACAAATGAGGAAGGCTCCGGAAGGTGTGCCTCACCACCGTCACTGCACAGTGCATTTCCTTGTGCTTAATTGTGTATTTCCTGTCATAAAGAAATTCACTCACAGCTTTGTGTAATTGCTGTAAAATCTCATACAGTTCCCCTTCCGTTTGTCATAATGAACAAAATGGGAGGAATCCTTGCTAAAAGGTTACACTGATTATAATGTTTACATGATGCTATTTTACGTTGACAGATCATTTAGTGTACATAAATATGAAGGCTGTTTTATCCAATGGGTATGTTACACCCAGGCACTCATTACTAATTAGAATGATGCACTTAATTTATGAAGAGTCTTCTGCTACCTCTGTGGGACAACCTAATGCCCGCCTCCCCCCCACCCCCATGACATTGAAGTAACACAACCTCAAAAGCTGCCCAAGCATCAGACAATTTGAATCCTAATGACCTTGGCTTAGAAGGTCAAAGTCCAGAATCCCTTTCTTTCATATCCATCTCCTGTGACATTGTGAGAAAACTGCTGCGGTAAGGAGCCCCCTATTGTGTCACTCGTGATCGATGCCGTGACCTTGCACTCCTCTATTTACATGCAAAATCACAGAAGGACGAAGCCACAGAGATTCCTGCTCAAACACTGTTTTAATGGAACAGCATTCATAAGCAGGCTCTCAATAACTGGCCCTTTGGCTGCCAGAATGGAGGATATCGCAACCCCCCTCCTCCTCCTGAGATTTCTAGAGGGAGTGCATTATGAGCAGAGCGAGCAGGAGTAGCGCTGGTAAAGGAGACATAATGGGAACTCTGAAACCGGGACGGGCGCCAAATCCGGAGATGGATCTCAGTGGATGGGGCACGGCCGAGCTCTTCCCCGTTCCTAATAGCAGTGAGCGCACAGTGGAGTGCTAGCTTTTATCAGGAAGTTCTTAGAGCTCCACTTTACAGCTGGTGCGCAACCTGCACGGTCCAGACAGGAGTGCTGCCCCACGCACCTGAGCCGGACCATGGATTATGGTGCAACCGAAGCGAGAGACAGTCGAGACAGGGGGTCTGTGACAGAGAACCTCTCCTGTGTTTTTAGACAGACACACGCGGATGTGATGGACTCACTGAGCTACAGATGTCTGCATGGTCGACAGCTCGCTTGGGGAGGCAGTGTGATGGAGCAGTTTTGGAAACATCACTATTATGGGCTGTATATGACTGCTAACCCACCTTCGTGACAGATATGGGGTGGCAGTTAAAAAAAACGCAATTCCTTTGTGAATTTCCTTGAGTTTTCATAGGACTGAACAATTGGATGTCAACAATTTGACCACAGACGCTAATAAATTTTAGGTGCCAATTCAATATTTCTTTCTTTTACGTCCCAGTGGCAGAAATAAATAATTTGTTTGTAAAACTGTTAGCCTGCATTTGCAATACCACCTAAAGCTCCTTCTTGTTGTATTTAATCAAGTGTCTCACATGTATTTCAGGTGAAACCCCCTCTCTTCTCTGGCCTTTCGGCTTTCAGATCACCCTGGAGCCATTTAAACTTTGTTTCCACCGATCAGTGCGGCACACATCAAACAGGACTCAACGTTCTTTCTTGAATTCACTCCAGCATCTTGTTTTACCACATAAAAGAAAAAATACAATTTTATTCTCGTGTCTATAAACGCTTACCGTATTTTGCACAAGTGTCAATAAACTATTTTCATGTTTATTGTCTTTGGAGTTTATAGGGGGACACTGTTTTTGGTAATTAGCCTTAGTTTTAATTACACTTGGCTGGCCCTTTGAAGCCCCTGTCTGTTATCAGTTAAATACAGCTGTTTGTATCTGTGTGAACTGTGCTGTGTATATTGACTCGAAGCATCTCTACACGCAGCCTCTGGGTCACCAATTCCCTCAGTTTGTTCACTGCTGTATAATGTTGTATCTTTGATTTGATTGTGAATAACAATTTAACTATTAGGCTTTTCAGTAATGGTATGTCTGAAAGAATCAGGAGCTTTTAGTATTTACAGTAGCTCCCTGAACAGTTTAAATTCTGGGAGTTGCCTAGTTTGTCAAAAACAGAAAATCCAGAGTTAACCGAAACGAAATTAGAGATTTTTTTAGAGGGCCAAAGAACAACGCAGAAGGTTTGTTTGGCAAATCCAACATTCCATCAGAAATGACTCCGTTGCTGTACAGTATGAAGGGAAGAGGGCGGATGCAATTCAGTGAGCTAAAAAATTATTCTCAGATACATGCCATCAGACATAGGCCTGGGGTTTCCGTGCCCCCGCTGTCAGACAGATTGCAGCCACTCTGCCAGCGCAGGCAGGGGACTGGCCTTTGACCCATGCTCTAGCACACATGAGCGACCTCCATTTCCTGCCAAACTGTAACCCCGCCTCCTCTTGGCCAGGCCAATTACAAGCAAGACTGAGCAACCAAGTGGTGGCAGTTGTTCCGCTATCAGCCGGCCCACAGAGTAGATGAGTCCCTCCCTCCCCTGCGCTGCTCATAATTGCTGCTCTCTGTCAACATACTGAGTCCGTGAACCAATTTTTTTTCAATAACTACTTACCAAATTAGAGAGGAGGTTAACGGGGGCCTTCCTCAGGGGAGATGAGATTGCACTCCTTCACAGGGCACCCATGCAGCAGCACACCAAGGACCATTTACAGTCACCAGACGCTCAAGGAAAGCTGAGCTTGTGCAAGAAAACAGAGCCATGCTCACCAAAAAACAGAACCAGGGCCAGATTCAAACCTGTAGGCGCGAGCCTATGAGGTGGCGATGTTAAGTTCATTCTGCTCATTGCCAGGTTGAACTGTCTTTTACAGTTCTGACTTTGTTGTCCAGTATACACCTGACACTCATCCAAAACCCAACAGGACACACTTCCTATTGCCCCCAGCCGGCTGCTTTCTTTGTAAGAACGAGTCAGTCTGTGCTGGAAAAAGCGACAGGAAAACACGGAAGGGAGCATCTCTCCCTGCTGGCACCCAGAACCTGACAACCAGCAGGCACATGACAGTCAATCATATACGCTTCTGCTACCCACAGTCAAGATAACCAGTCCCCCTCCCTATCCAATCTCCCCAGCCCCTCACTTTTCAGAGCCTGGTCGGAAGGAAAGGATGATAAACCACAAACCACGAGCCTCAGTTGAATAAACGAACCGAGAAACTGAAGGACCAATGAAAGGGAGGGTGGATAGATACATAAATGCACTTCAGGTATGGAGACATAGAGCACATTGTGTTTAATGGCCAACCATCTCCCTGGCAATCCTTTCAAACTTGGACAGAAGTGGGCATTGTGGAGGAAGATGAGGACATAAGAGAAACCCATCATTAGTCCTCAGAGAACATGAAGTGAACACTCTCATCAGTCTCCGCTGCTGTGATCGTGGTTCTCATCATCAACATCACCATCGCCTCATTGGGTAAACTGCAAAACCCAAAACTTTGATGATGCCCGTCTACATGGAAACGTTTGAAACCCGACCAGCTATTTTCTGAGACATTAGTCACACGCACCCATCCCAAGTACACTGAATACCTCAGTGGTTGGCTTTTTTTTTCTTTTTCTTAAGAAAATCGACCAATGTACAATTTCCCATCTTAGGGGAAGCGCCTTTTGTACAAACCCCACTTCTCCACCCCTGCCGCAGACTTCCTATCTCACACCGGGGTCAAACATCATACGGAAGCATAAAAGAAACATACTCTGGGTTTTGAAAACAGATGAAGAGTAATGATCATACAAAGCACACAACTAACTTTATAATAAAATTAATTTCAATTAAAGTCCAATTTAATAGTCATTATACTTTTTCCTTAAGTGAGCAGTGAAGTACTAAGCACTCTCAGGTAAGTCGTGTGTAGATCTGTAACGGTGATATGCACTTTAAACACCCTTTCCTTCACACGCTGTTTTTTTCCCCTCACTCCTGCAATACAACAAAGCAAACCTGCCCTTTCCTGTTCTGATGCAGGTGACGGGTTGCTCCCTCTTCCCCCCTTCCAGCTCTCCCTCCCACTCTGCAGTGTAAAACAGAACTAAGCTGTGTCTTCTGAAACTTGTTTACTTGATAGGTTTTGGGCCCCCAGGGCTGCTCCACATACCTGTGTGTACGCCGGAGTCCTGACATTCCATCTCACCTCGGACGAAAACAAAAGGATGGTTGGCATTTTGGCAGCGAGCTCCGAGGCCGTTACTTCCCAGCAAGCCTCAACTCGACCTTCACGTCACAGAAACCCACCCATGAGCTCACGACTTCGCTGATCTGAGGCGATAGCGGCCAGGTTCAGAACGGTTCAGGATAACAACGCAGAGCCTAAATTCAAGCTGTACACAAAGTTTATGGCGTAATACCCGTTGCCCAGCACTGCTTCAACGGGGCGCCTCTGAAATAACGAAAATATATTCCCTTATTGATTTTCAAACACAGGGAGGAACGCTGATAAGTCAGGACTCTGGTTGAGTTGCAGCTGCGCCTTTGGAGACAGAGAACTCATGGAAGGGAAGCCGTGGCAATAAATGTGGCTGAGAAAATATGAGCTCAAGGTTAACTTTTTGTCACTCTTGAGACAAAGACGCCTGCCCTTCTGGGGCCACTGCTGTGGGGGGGGGGAAAGCCGTGTGTACAACACAGCTCAACACAGCTCATTACTGTTCACACGATGCATAAAACTAAAGTTAAATAACTGACTTAGAGCTCGGTCTGTTTCATCCGTGGCTGTTGAGCTTTGATGAATGAGGTGCCTCACCCGCCTTCGGTGGCTAATGCAATATTAATGTGTTGTTTTTCCTTATTACTTCAGTTGTACAGAATGGATGGCAGTTAATTGCATGCCTGGCATGAGGGAAAAAAAATAAACCGCTCAGTGTTATTTAATTTGCATTCAATTGGACTAATGTTATTTTATTTCTGAGCCTTTTTTTTCGGAAGCCAACTCAATAATGGATTTCCTATTGCGTAGGTCATACGCAAATTTGTCCTGTTCTGTGAAAATGAACGATAATTGAGATTTCCATTGTAGCATGAGCTCTGAGGAAATACCTTCAGGCGTGTTACTGGTTCAGAAAGCACGACACAGGCTCCTTAATACCTCATTGAGACAGAAATATATGAGATCTCTTTGTGGACCTATGGAGAAGAGGAACATGGACCAACGTAGAACCCATCTGCTGAGCTTAACAGTCAGTATGTTATGTTAGCACAGGGTTATAGCCGCCATGGATCAGTACCTGGGCTCTGAGGTGCTCGAAACTGTCAAGTTTTGGCTTGTGTCATGACGAGGAGTATCAACAACATGCCCCCTACTGACACTATGGTGCTGGGCAGGGAGGTAGGGGTCAGAGGTTCAGTGGGCGTGGAGGCTGTTGACCCTTCTGACTATAATGTGTGGTTGTGTAGTGCTGATAAGGGGGTACCCCAGTGCTCTTTTGAAAAGCCAAACTAATCCATTTCCTTCATCTCACACCTGACAGTGACAGTTTTTTCCTGGGCTCTTTTCTCTATAGTTCTTGTTCCCCCTTCCCCCCTCTGCCAGCATATGCGAGTGTCTTTTGGGCAGGGGGTGATATATTGCTCTGAATGACTCACCCCAGCTCACCCCCCCTTCTACAAGAAAGGTTCTGGGAACATCGGTCTGCTTCACTGAGATCACCAACCCCCCGATCCCTCATTGGCCAGATCAGCACCTCCCTCCAGTCTGCCAGTCACCAGAGATCATCCGAGTTCCATTGGACATAAAACGGCCTGGCATCACTGCTGTGCGGAATATGGCGCATGGCCTTTACACATCTGTTATATCTGGAAGCTGGACTGCGTCATAACTTCAGGACACAAAGACAGATCCTCACCTGGCTCACTGTCACAAACAACACACACCTGCCAGTATGATGTAGAGTATCAAGTGGAACAGACTTTATTCAGTGTTGTATGTAGGCATCTTGTTGAACAGAATGTATCAAAGACGGTGCATTGTGTAGCATTGAGTAAAATGCTCTGATCAGCTCTTTGAACCACACAACATCATTCCAAGTTTTTCTCCATGCTGAAGGGCATGGCAACACCATAAATAATGCATGCCCTCTCCCTCTCGCACAGGACACTAAAGACATTTTAGCTGACCAGAGATATCCGGCACCATTACACTCTAAAACTAGGGG
The DNA here is from genome assembly GCA_025773905.1 of Chitala chitala. Lineage (NCBI taxonomy): Eukaryota > Metazoa > Chordata > Actinopteri > Osteoglossiformes > Notopteridae > Chitala > Chitala chitala. The sequence goes on from JABJVR010000068.1 coordinate 1,191,559, forward strand.
CGCAGCTGGAAAATGATTATAATTCAAAGCTTGACTTGCAAGTTTAATCCAATTAGTCCGCCACATGGTTGCCATGGTAAATTTCAGAAACATTAATTCATTTTGGTGAAGTACCATCAGACCGGATCCAGTACTGTTCTGCCTTAGGCAGCCATGGGCCAGACCACCACTTGGATGCCGGAGGAGAGTTCTGATGCAATCATGCCGTAAGATGTGTCCTGTTCACCTTTGAAGCTGACCTCTTCCCTCACTTGTCACGCACTTCACCAAGGACGGGTCCCCCTCGTGGCAAGGGGTTCATGCCTGAATTAACAACTTGCAGATAAAAGCCCCTGAGGTGTTGTCTGTTAATAACACACTAGCTTTCAGCATACAGTAATGAATAAAAAACCCTAGTCTTCTCCATTATGTCCCAATTACAAATCTTGTCAAAATGTCCAGCCTGAGGTCTTTTCTGGCAGTAACAAATACATTCTGACTTTTACAAGGACGATGACAGGGATGTCACGAATTAGCTGAAGAAACTTATGGTCAAACTGTTAGACCATTACTCGACAATGTCCAAACTTTTTACATGCTACAAAATAGCATTTATTCTCCAGCCCCATAAGTTTATAACACAGGAATAGCTTAAAGGGGCTAAGAGACATGGGTGTTATGTAGAGCAGGGCTGACAGTAATAACAATACCACTATAAATGCACTAGCTTAACATGTGAGGAACCACTGGGGGCTGGACAGAGAAACAGATGCATACGCCCCTACCCCTGCCCCCCTGTGGACCTGTAACAGAGGGCACCCTGCCACTTCAACCAGCCAGCTTTCCTGTCTGCTCATTTTAATGTTTTCTTTAACTGAGGTCTTACTGAGCAGTCCGATCCACAACTGACAGGTGCCCATCGTACTTACAGTACAGGTGCCCATTGTATTTACAGTAATCTAGGTGACATTATTGACAGTGGCCACGTACTCCGTTACCTGCTCAGTCATGACCCAACAAGCGGCAGTATAGAGTTAGGTGCAGGTGACATGGAGACAGCAGGGAACAATGCAGTTGAAATGTTCTTGCAGCCCCAGATCCAGATTAGAACGACCCAATTCTTTTACCTGATCTACACCTGCCAATGCCCCGGCGAGACATGGAATGGAACGAAAATTAGCAAAAGACAAAAAACACGATTACCGGACAGACTGTGAACACCAGCTGGTTTCCATGGTAACCATGGCCCTGCTAGGGGTCGTCCTATCCAAAGCCTTAATTTCATGTGCCATGTCACAGCTGAGGCCCCGGCGGACAAAAATCTGACAAAGGGCAGCCTTTGATAAAACCCCCAGCCCCCCCATCTAAAAACCACAATTACTAATCTCTTCTAGACAAAGCTGTTTATATGCAATACTAAAAATACTGTGTTGTTCTTGTGCTATCCACATACCACTGTTCTCAGCTGTACTGTGGTCAAAGCTGGGCAGGGCATTTAGTGACACAAAGCAACATTTTTTTTACAGGAATTTTAGATGCACATAGAGTTAGCCACGCTGACCAAATATCAGGCTTCTAAGCTTGTCCCTCCAAATACAATGTCTCCAACAGCAGCAGCTAATCATTAAAAATAATAATAGCAGATGCAATGGGCACGTTATTCTCATTGGGCGAGTTCATGACCCACAGCCCACAGGGTCTCTCTGAAAAGACAATGAAAACAAGCCTCTGAGGTGGCAGCCAACAGCATTATCTCCTCCTCGAAAGACTAACCCAGCCCAGCCTGGAATGGGCGGTCACGTTCCAGTCTCATTCCAGCCTTGCCAAACACACACAGGCTTCTTCTTGTTATGAGGACAGACGGACCACTGCTACCATAAAGAAACCATTTGAGGAAAACAAAAACAGTGTTGCTTTTGAGGGGGGGTAGTAGCAGCATCATCAAATCACACACCACAGCCCCCTACCACCAATTACATTATTCATATGGCAATGGCAGCTTCTGTGTAAATGAGGCCCATCCATTAAAGGATGACACTGAAAACACAAACGAATGAAAGGAGGAGTAATTCTAATGACAGCTAAAAGCAGAAAGGCTTAAAAGATAAATCTGCTGAATGGAAGCTCTACGATTCATCAAATGCATTGGAGGGGCTTCTCCAATGATGGACTGCAGTACACTGCCACGTCAGAAACACGGCAAGCCCTAAGAAATAGTTAATGTGAATAAAACCAGCTACCTTGTTTAAAATAGTACTGCTGGTTTCTCTTTTAAAGTGGAATTCATGTATTTAGCATTAATTGGTTCCATTATGACCAGGTCTGAACAGTAGCAGCACAGCAAGGTGCTTTATTAATGCAAGAGAAGGTCGTATAGCCAAGCAAGGTTAAAGAAATCCAGAACGTGCTGCTTCTTTCGAAATGGTCTCAGAAGGACACCTGTTCCAGGACAAGTGGGTAGAAGGGGATTAAGTAATTTAAACCTTCTGCCATTCTTACATAACAGGGTGAAGTGCGGCTGTTGGCAGATTACCCATCAAACCCATTATCTCCAGGCCTTCACACGCACTACACGCCTCTGCACGTTCTTTATTGTTGACACTTTTGAATTTGGTTTCTTTGCACTGTAAACACACCAGTAACAAAAACCATTAACATTTAGATTAATAAGGATTAAACAGATATTTTAGGTATGTAATCACTCAGGCCCCATTGTATGCAGTAATCAGTTATTTAATGATTTTTAAATAAACTTGACAGTACTTGGTTCATGGGTCAATGTGAATATCTTCTTACGTCTTAATTAATACAGGCGGTCCCCGGGTTTCCCTGGGTTAAGAACATCTGACTCTCAGAAATTCGAATTTAGGAGCAGAGTGCCATAAAGTGTAGTGTATTAAAATTTGAGTTAAATACAACGGTTCACAATAATGAACACGCACAGTATTTTGGGATGCTCGTGAAAATCGACGTTTGTCAGCACACGGAAGGAGAACGCTGTTAATGTTATCAATCTTACCTCACGAATGCCCCTTCCAGTCTGCACGACAATGACGTAAGTAGAATAAGCATGAATTTCAGTCATAAAATAATTTTTTTTCCTGTCTAAACTAAGACCTGTTTTAATTTTTTTTGCAGGGCTGTATACTTACATAGACATGCACTCATTCTCTCTCTTCAGCACAATACTGTATGTAGTTACTTTATTAACGTACAAGCTTTCCACCAAAAAGCGCTTGCATTGGTGTGCGAGAACATGAAGGCTGGTTCAAGCCTTAATAATGAGGGTTTCAGTCATATCAGAACCCCGTCCGCATTACCAGGAATGCACCCTGTCCACAGCACTAACCTGCCTAGACTAATTTTAAATACGACAGACTTTTAAAAATCCAGAAATATGAAGGTGAGAATGTTGTGGGCCACAAATGCATCAGCACCACCACAAATACCACAAACTCATGAAAACTGCTGGGAATTGAAGGCACTGCTTGTCACAGCACTCTGTATCAGAGCCACTCTGGAGGCCTGGGGCGCTTTGTGGGTTCGCCCCTCCTGGAGCTCAGCGTTTCCATGTACTTAAAACTGCATTTCGTTTTTCTAAGTGTACACCGATAAGGGGTAATTTAAGGTAATAATAGCCACAGCCATCCATTCTTTTCCCACAAATTTCAAATTCTAGGTAAGTCCACTGTGACCTTTGGCTCATATTAGGTAGTGCAGAACGGGAAGGGACAGGCCCATTGCAGGGCACTCACTGCACGTCCCAAATGGGAGACCAATTCAGAGTGGCAATCCAAACAGGACGTGCAGGTCTAGATAAGAAGAAAGATGGACAAGGCCTGGAAGAGTAAGCACTAAGAGTACCTGCAGAGCCATGCCCATGTTATCATTACAGTAACACATGGTTTCTATATTATCATATGGTTGATATGGGGCTGGACTAGAATAGCCAACCTGGTGAAAGCAAGAAACTCTCACTTTACTGGCCAATCAGCAGAGAGTTTGCAGTGTGTTACTTGAAAGGGCGGCAGCGAAGCTGCAAAAGGGCGGGACACTGGACGGGACACCGAGACACCAAACTTGCCGGCAGAAGAGGACAGGCTGACCTGGCCCAGCACAGCCCTCCAATGGGCTGCAGCAGGGAGGGCAAAACAGGGCCAGGCACCTCCTGACGACACATTCTAACTGGCTGACATGGGGGGGGGACACGATTTACATCTGCAACACCCCGGTTAAAATGCGCAAGGTAAACAAAAGTGAAAAGTCTTCAGAATTCTCCCTGCACAGCAGCAAGCAGGATATATTCTACCCACCCCTGGAAAGCAGATCCAGGCGAATGCAGTGGGAGGCAAAAGCTTTATTAAACATACAAGAGACTTAAACACAGTCAGCAACACGGACAACTGAAATGCTTAAAATGAAAAAAAGAAAAACCCACATTTTATTGCACTTAAGTTATAAGAAAATAAAAATTCTAAGTGAATCAAACGATACACAATCCCTTTTTTCCCCCTCGTCTGTTATGTCAGGCAGTTACATAAAACTGGAAAACAAAAACACCTGCAACATCTGATTTCTCAAACCAGATCATAAATTAAATGGAAAACAAAAAAAAAAAAAAAAAGAAAACCAAAAAAAAAAAAAAAGAAAGAAAACAAGACTTAATATACAGTGTTAAACCACTTTCACAGTTGAACTTCAGTTGTGTGACTCTTGGAAAAAGAAAAAATATATCATTTGGCTATGCTATACCATCCTTACAGTTCTGCTACTCTATGCAGCAAAACAGCCCTTTCATCCATGAGCCAGGCACACTCAGAGCAAAGGTAGCTCCGAGGAAGAAACAGACTTCACACTTACCACCAAAGTCTGACCTGCACCTATAACCAATCGAAACATCGCTCTGTCTTCACGAGTCCTACAAACTGGAGTACTTGAACGGAATCATTACGCTGTCCATTGAACCTAACAAATGTAAACAACTGTCGTTTGCACACAGACACTGCAACACTTTTGTTTTAAAACCAGTCGAAGCTTGATTTTTCCTCTACTCTCCAAAGCCCGCTCTTTCACTCCACAGACCTTTAGAACAGCTCTTTTTAGCCAGTCCCGATGGGGAAACTGTGTCCTAAGGAATGTGTTCAGTTTGTCCAAGAGAAAAAAAGAAAAACGCATACATGCACACACGCGCACGCACACACACGCACAGTTTCTCCCCTGCAGGCAAACCTGTCTATTCAACACTTCTCAGCCTTGCGGAGGCACATCTGGTTGAAGTACCAGTGGGGTGAGGATGGGGGGGGGGGTTGGGGCACTCTCGTTCTTACGCTTCCCAAATCTTAAAAAGGTCAAACTAAAATCAATTCAGAATTTAGTCTGGGACTAAAACGTCGCAGTAATTAAAGTTCCACCTTTCCACCTTGTCGTTTCTGATAGCAGCATCAATACAGTTTGGCCAGTTGGAGCACACAGTACTGGGAAGAGGGCCCACACGAATCCCATTGGCTCAGAGTCCTGACCCCAGCGCAAAGTCAGCGCCGAAGTGATAACCGATTCGGACTCTGAGAAACTTCGGACATCACGCAGTTTAGAAAGCAATACATACATCTAGCTGTGAATGACAAAAAGGACCAAAAAAAAAAAAAACGTGGACAGCCAGAGAAAACACAGGAAGAGACAGATTAATACTGGGACCGATTGTTGCTGGCAACAGTAGGCAAAACACGTTCAACTGAACTGATCAAAAGTACAAAGTAACTGAAAGTCAGTCTTTTCTGCGCTCTTCAGACCAGAAAACAAATGATGGAATTAAACTGTCAACTGAACAGCGAAAAAGACACCCCCTGGTTTACAAATATTTGTGTAATTTTGCTGAATGTTTCACCTTTAAGAACCTCTTTACTTAGCGTTTCTTTTTGTCATTATGGTATTGTCTTTAATATTTTTTTTGTACACTATTTACCATTTCTTACAAGACACTGGTTTCTCTCTTAGCATCTATACAGCGGTAAGTTCTCAAAACAGCACTCATTGTCCATGTTGGGAAAAATAGACATATTTGTACACTGAAACTGCAGCATCAAGCTTGAGCAGACAGGTCTCAGTGCGCAGCTCTCTCAGCTGCAGAGGGCCATCACAGCACTGTCTGGGAGGGTTGAGCCTCCTCTTCTGTCATTGGCTGTCCTCCACTCAGTCTCCGCCCCTCCGTCCAGTATTGGTATGTGAAGGAGCCCTCCTTTGAGCTCAGACACGCCTGGCCAGACTCCTGGAACAGGGGTCTAGCGGCTTGGCAACGGTTACCATGGACAGTGAAGGCAAAGGGAGGGGGGGGGGTTAAAGACTGGCCTTTGATGGTTGGGTGTGGTGGCGAGCAAACGAGCATGGACCTGAATGCAGACGACGCAGAACGGAGTGGGGCGAGACGTCCGCACTTCCGCATCCCCCGCCCCCAACCAGCCCCGATGTTCAAACACCAGCTGAGCGCTCACTTCATGTCCACGTCAAAGTCCAGCACCAAAAGCTTGGTCTCCTCCGTGCCGTTGCGGCTGCCCACGGCGCACACCAGCTTGGTGTTGGAGGCGCGGATGCGCCACACCACGCCTCCGCTGCCCCCGCTCTCCAGCGTCACGAGGTTTCGGATGAACTCGCCCGTCCTGAGGTCCCACAGCTTCACGGTGCCATCATCAGAGCTCGTTATGACAAAGTTCTTGTTAAACTGCAGGCACGTCACCGCACTCTGGTGCTTGTGGGGACCTGGGAGACAAAGGCACAGAACAGCTGGTAAGGGACCCACTGGGCCTCGCCACCACAAACTGCAAAACATGTCAGGGTGCCCCAGAAAGTGCCTGACTAAATAAATAAATAAACAAGCGCAGGATCAGCTATTCGTGTCTTCTTCCATTGTACAACTCTGCCCTGGGCCTGAGGACAGCGTAAAAAAAAAAAAACCCCCAAAGGCAGTACGTTGGCAAAACTGGACTGCTCAAGTTGGAGTCATGTGAGAAATGCTTGGAAACCAAACTGGAATCAGGGGTTTAATGCCTCTGCGATGACACAGTA
>JABJVR010000068.1:1198696-1214396 GCA_025773905.1 Chitala chitala
GACACACACACAGTACCATAATGGCTGCCCACAATTTCAGACAACGGTGAGTGTGGGGAACATAAACGCAGCCCCAGGGAATTATACCTCTTAAATAATGCTGGCCTGAAAACAATACACCTTTATATCCACTGTGAAGTGAGGCGTTTAACTGACAAAGTGCTGTGACCCAAACCGGCTGTGGCCGACGCACGAGGCATGCAGGACGGTTGCTCTCACCCTGCAGCGTCTGCAGGCACTGGCCCGTCTTGATGTCCCAGATCTTGACGGTGGAGTCGGCGTTGCCCGAGACCAGGGTGTTGTCCCTGAGCTCCATGCCGCTGGTGAGAGACTGGTGGCCCGTCAGCGTGTGGATGCAGTTGCCCGTCTCCACGTCCCACACACGGATCGATGTGTCCAGGGAGCCGCTCACTACGTGGACGCCATCAAACTGGATGGGGGGGGATGTCAGAACCTTAATCAGCCTAAAACAGAACCTTGAGGCTCCACAAGTATTCTGATAAAGCACCCTGAACTCATGTATTTGCTAATCTTCCCAGATAATCCATTAACCTTTACCTGGTGCTTACACAACACACACACACACACACACCTCACCACATACAAACCAAAGGGTTCAGTGGTACTGTGAATGGGGAAAAAAGTTGGGTGGAAATTTCCGGTAATCTTCCCATAATCTGATCATTCAGTTCAGGCTGAGCCAGGTTTACTGGCAAGCACTTTACTTCACATCGAGCAGAATTTTAAATAGCCTACATTTCCGGAGGGAATATTCTGTCATATTTATGAGTGCCAGGTTGCATTTTAAAATTACCTGCAGAACATTTCTTGCAACAGGCTATTACTGTAATTTAAATGTGGACATTCGATCTAGGAAGCGCGCCTCTTCAACGTTTCTTGCTGGCTGCTTCTCCGCATCTCATTGTTAAAATAATTATAGTCAGGGAGAGTCGCTTATAACAGCGTATTAATGTTGAGAACACGTACACAAACTGTGGTGCTTAAGATTCCTGTCAGAATAGTTGGTGTCCAAATACTCTGAGGAGGGTAAATTGCAGGCTATCGGTCTGTGGTTAATATTTGTCATATTAAGCAAGATAGATAACTTGACTGCGTATTGGCTTAATAACAAATTATAAAGCCATGTGTCTGAAGTCTGTGCACTCTGAGTGCATATACCTGTATAAATGTCACTGGGCTAATAAACAGACCTTGTTGAACCATAGTAACACTTCAGCTAATAACACCTTGTTCAAGCTCCCTCACTTATAGCTATAAAGGTGCTCACCTGCTGTAAGCGCACCTGAGCAGATTTTTGTCAACCGACTGCAAGTACACATTTCTGAACGTCTTGCCTGTAAACACGCACACACCCGGCTGACACTGCGCTCACCTGTAACGAGTACACCCGGTTGGTGTGTCCCTGAAGCGTGTGTAGGCAGGTCTCCGTCTCTGGGTCCCACACCTTGACCATGAAGTCGTAGGCACCGCTGACCACGCGGCGCCCGTCGTACTGCACGCAGCGCACCGCTGCTACGTGGCCCATGAGCACGTGGAGACACTGGCCCGTCTCGATGTCCCACACTCGCAGCGTAGCGTCCCGCGATCCGCTCACCACCCTGGCGACAGGAGAGACCGCGTGAATGGACTGACCTGTGCGGAAGGCAGAGCGCTACGCCAGGAAATAAGCGCCAAATGCAACGCAACCTGCCCTGCTGCCTGCCACTTAAAATACTCACTGTTTAAGTCAAAGCAGTATTCAAGGTGCCAAGCTGTAAGACAGATAAATGGCTCTAGATGCATTTCCTTAGCAACCATACTTTCACTGTGGGATTAGGACTGTTTTGTTTTCATAACAGAAATGAACCCTTGGGGGTGGGGGGGAAACAGTTAATTGACAGAAATGAAGTAAAGAATACTTTTTACTTTAACCAGGAAAAAGATACTACAGCTCACTTTACCCTAACAAATCCAGAGGTAAAAAAGGCACTGTTTTATTTCATTAGCCAGCTGCTCTGTAACAGAGAGACCTGCTGTGCTGGCGCTCCGGGCAGCACCGAACCTCTGGTGCCGACTCCCTGCAGGACAGCACTAAAGCTAAACGTCCTTGGGCGGAAAGAGCAGGCCTGTGTCACGCTGCCGTGTCAAACGCCGCCGTGTCCCATGCTGAGCCCCGGCGCTGCTGCGTGCCACAGCGCTGACGCCATGACAGGTCAGGCACGCCTCATTAAACAGCGGACTCTGCACACATGCTCTGCAGATGCGACGGGGGAGGGCGGCCATGCCATACGAGGCATACGGATGCAGCGTACTGCGGAGATCTGACTGGACAAGAGTATTTTTTCGGGGGGGTGGGCAGGGGCTCACCTTTTCTCGTGGAGGTGCATGCAGCGCACCGTGGACGTGTGGCCGTACAGCGTGTGAATGCACTCGCCCGTCTCGCCGTTCCACACCTTGAGCGTGCGGTCCGTTGAGCCGCTGATGATAATGTTGTCCCTCATCTGGGATGACCAGACGCCGCCTGTGTGGCCCACCAGCGTCCTCAAACACTGCAGGATGGGGGGGGGGGCACATACAGATATAAAACCAACATGTCAATGGCCCAAACTCCAGCAGGAGAATTGCTGTTGTTGTACCTCTAAATGAGATGCACAGCTTGAATAGGCTTAATTCCCTGTGAAAGGCAGATAAGTAAACACAAGTAAATAAAACCTTATCATGCATTTCTCTACATCGCTACTTCATTCACAAGCAGGAAAATACACAAAAACCTCTAATGCCTAGTATTCAGACAGGGGATCTGTGACCTTGTGGTCCGTTCAACTCCTCCTACACTGTAACTAACAAACAAACGTCAATCTGACCTTCCCTCGACGTGTATGATTCAATTCACTTATCTATAATGAGACCTCCGTTCATCCGTTCTGCGAGCCTGTGATTTGTGTTGATAAGGGAGGGTGTGGGGGCCCCTGTTCCATTCCATCCGAGACGGCAAATGAGGTATTGATTACAGCGATTATGGAAATCTTCAATGTCAATTAAATCCCAGCATCGACCGCTGTTGCCTCAGCCGATTTGTTTACTGGAAATGGGACCGGCCTCCTGGGACAGAGTGCTCTGTCTCACAACACGGTCTGACGTCCCTTCCCGTTTTCCCGATATGAACCATACAGAGGGGTGTGCAGAGTGCCAACGCAACTCCCACACTCCTAAACCTGTCAACAAGCAAACTGCGGGTTTTATATGTCACCCTTCTCCTCCGCAGCTGCCGTCCCATGATAAATGGGTAGGGCCTCGTTAAGTCTCCGCATTGCTATCAGAGTCAGCGTGACCTTCTAGAACCTTCTTCACGGCATAAAATGGCTGCTTTTCATTTTTTCTTCACCCTTCTCCTCAAGAAAACGTACAGTAGCTTCAAGGCAAGGACGCCTTCATCGACAAACCAGAAAAACGCATGCACCTTGGATATGTGTACATTTTATTGTATACAGCTGAAATTAACTGCACAAAACCAATCTAATACACACACCTTTGTATTATTTTCTCAGAAAGTATAGCTGAATATACAAGAAATCATTTATATTGGATACTGTCTTTCTCAATGTCAAAATATGCACCCCACTGTCTACCAGCACATGTGACAAGATTTCTAAGTAAAAATTTACTTAGATATTAAAACAACCAGACAAAGGACTGACTGAGGTACAAAAAAATAATATCAGAGAATGGCAGACAGGCATTCTGTACACATGGCAGTACAGCAAATGATTAGAGTTTTTCACTTTGAAACGGAAGGGGCTTAGGTGTCTACACATACGCCTGATGAAAAGCAGAAGCAAAGGCTGTCAAGGGGGAAGAATTAACGCTCAAATCAGCCCCGTCAGGGTTTTTTTTTTTCCCTCTTTAAGTTTGAAAAGTGGCAGTTATTTAGTTTTCTGCCTTCTAACATTTTCTCATTTCATGCCTTCGACAAACCCGCGGAGCGTGACAGACACCACGCACAGCTGCCAAACACGGGGTCCGTCATGTCTTTGAAGCCTAAAAGGTGCGCTGTGCCGAGGACCCGCCCTTCGACAACCCTTCTGTCCTGCTATTGGAGGCTATACAGCAGCAGGCCTGATAAAAAAGAAAACGGCTACACAGGCAAATTCCCGCAGATCGCGAAAGCCGAGCCAAGACATTACTTTGACCGTCCGCTTACGAGCTGTTTTCTATTAGGATGTTCGATCACCGCAAACATGCCTCTCTCCCGCCCGAGCTTACACAGCAGCTTTCTTTTAGGAAACGACCCCATTTTCACCCCTTCCATTTAGCTTCTTCAAGCCCCTAAGGGATCAGCAGACGCTTGCAGGCTTAATTATGATCCCACCGTAATTACGATCAAACACTTACTGCCCACCTCCTGTTGCTGACAGGAAAATGTATCCTCTGAGAGGAAGCACCCTGATGGCCACACTAGTGCAGCTTTGAGCAGGACACACAGGAGTACCTGCCCTGTGACAGGCACTGCACAGGTTGTTTGGTGCTCGAGGACACAGACTTATAAAATCAAGCTTACGGGTTAAAGCTATTCTGCGCCTTGCTGCCAGAAGCAGGCACGCCGCAGACTTCCTGCATCCTGAGACCCTGTCGTCATTTCAGGGCCAATAGAAGCAGGATAATAAGAAAAAGGTTTTTGCACATATCCTCCTGTAATCAGAAATGGCTGAGCCAATCCTGAAGTGCAGTCTGGGTCACAGTAAGAGAGGGGGAAATTAAAGAAGGCAGAAGAATTAAAGACAGGAGAAAAAACTAGGGCCACATTCCTACTGCCCAACAGAGAGGCACTGAGCCGACCAGGACAGAATGTCTGAGAATGTAGCTAAGTAAACATTTTACCACTGTCAGAATGGGAAATGCCTCCTAATCTCCAGATTCCATACACCAAAGATATGATGTGGCTGCTGGTTTCCACGGTGATGGTCAATATTGTGCATGAAGTTAAGCTGGGTGTGAGGGCAATTTTCTCTTCATACCATTCCAGTCATATTTCACAACCCAATTCTAGCTGCTAGCATTATGGTACAGGATTTCAATAGAAACTGTCTAATTTTAAAATAATGCAACGATTTGTCAAAAGTTTACAACCTCACCAAGCCTTTCAAATGTGCAGTGTCTATTTTGAGTTGAAGGATTTCTGTACTTTCACATCTTGATGCACACTCAGTGAAAATTAAGACAGCCTTCTCTTTACAAGATGTACAGCACAGGTAAGCCAGGCAGGGGAGCAGCGGTGTACAGCTCTTGGCCAGAGAAGTGTCAAACAGGGGCAGCCAAAGGAGCTGACGGTTTGCAGAGCAGCTGAAGGGTATGCCTTACACAAGGCCAACAGCTGATGCAACAGGACCGCAACTGCTTAACTATGGAACGCAGATGGGACAAACACACACTGAAGCCTGGGGGCGAGGGGCTGGCCTGGTCAATGCAACCACCAGTTACACGTAATGGTACAGGAGATGGACAAGGAGCCGTTTAGAGACACGTCATCCCCACAGACTTTATCTTCTCTCCGACATTCCGGCGATTCCTGGGTTCTGTAACCACTTTCATGGCGCCGGGCTCGGCCCTACATCCAAGTGGTTTTTGGAGGGAGGGATAAGGCAACTACTGTAATTACAAGTAAGTAAGTAACAGAACGGGCCCCGGTTTGACCGTGGCAGGTCTTACTTTCCTGTGAAAATACGTGCAAGTGGAGCTGTGGGGACCTGCAGCAGGAGAGGACCTTGTGTCCACAGGAGAAGCAGCGGCTGGTGGACTCCGAGGGCTGAAGGGAAACGTGGTGTGTGCCAGCTTGTTTACGGGATGACGGCCACCCCTGCCACACAGAGGAATCCCACTGATGCAGGCAGATGGAGAAACTGCAGATCTGCCACGCGACCTCTGCAGAAGGACAAAACCACTGTGCACCCGAGGAGAACACGGGTGTGCCGTGACTCACTCAGAACTAACAAAAGGCCGCACCCCCTTCCATTCCCTGCCATGATGCCTACTTTCCTGCTGTGATCTGGACAAAGAGCGCAGCGCCCCCCTGCCAGTGCTTGTTTGGAACAAAGATGAGCACAGCCGCAACTCTGACATTTGGAGCGTGCAGTTATTCTTAGAAACCAACAAAACAAAAGCGAAATGTGAACGTTGGTTCCACATTCGCACGCAATCCAAAGACCGGAAGCCAGTATTTGCACTGAAGCACGGGGGGGGGACAGAGAGAACCCCCAACCCTGCAACAGTCAGTATCTCAACAGCCAACTCTCAAACACACTCTGAGCTCATATACAAAAAAAACCCATACAAGCCAAGCAAGAGGAAGGGGAAATGTGTGTGCGTGTGCCTGTGTGCGTCTGTTTGACACCAACACTGACCCATCTGCGACTTCCACGAGTCTCCATGCGAAGCAGGAGCAACAGAGCCTGCTCACCTGGCTTCTCAGAAACAAGCCGTGCATGCACACACACGCGCAGCCCTGCAAAAGACACGCGCCCAGTGCGTCGTCTGCAGCCAGCCAACTGACTTACGGTGAGTAAGACAGTGCTGCAAGGCACGCAAATCAGAAAAGCTATTTTGCAAAACATGCTGGAAACTGCAAGGGGAAAAAAAAAAATAAAAAACTGATTTAAAACAGATGGGACGGTTTGCCTTCAATAAAAATGTAGCAAGTCTGAGTATAGTGGTGCAAAATTGGAAGTTTCCTCATTCTGTTCAATGAAGAATTATGTTTCCTTTTATTTTTATCTTTCTGTGTAACTAGCCATGCTGCTAACATAAACAAGCCTCTTCGTTGCTGAAACCACACACGCTATAGTTCGTCCTCAGTGTTACAGTCTTGCGTTACCAAGAGCTTCCTAACACAGTTAACAGGAAAAAGCACACCCAATCCTCCAAACACCCACTGTTACACACCCAGTACAAAGCCAGGCTTTTGCTGACAAAGGGAGGATCTACATACTCCGTAACATCAAGGAAAAACGTTATGTACCAGCCTTAATTTGGAGAGCTATCATTTTTGGACAAGCTCCTTCAAACCTCCTCCCCAAATGAACACCCTGGCATGGAGAGCAATTACGGCCGGCCGGCCGCCCCCTTGCAGCAAATCCTGCCAAAAAGGCAGCCTTGCGCTCGTGTGTCGCTTGGCTGAGCCCTGACGCAATTACATGGACGACGGGTCCATATTCTCCCCCTGTCAAACTGGGAGAGCTATGAGGCTCTGAAGGGGAGCCCATTTCATTACTGCTCCCATGGAAAATGGAGACCAGGAATAAGGCGTGAACGACAGGTTGATTCACTGCAAGTCTACGCCACCCCCCCTCCCCACACCACCCCCGGCTCTCCCCCGCTCGCATGCCAGCATGAATCAGCAGCACACGGTCCACATCTAAGCATCAGCTCTGCCCGCTTAAAAATCACATCAGTACGCCCAACACAAACAGGAGAAATAAAAAATAAGAAACCTGCTAAGGTCGGCTGGCGTTTCCCTTTACAACGGGAGCGGAGTGAGGTTTGGTGAACTAACCTATTTCACATTTTACACGTGTCTAAGCACAGTCCCTGACAATAGGTCCATCAAAAAAAAAATATGTATATCAAGCGAGGGCCACAAACACAGCTGGCAATCTGCTCGGTTACAGCTATAGCAAAGCATCTGTTATAGCGGCATTCATGTCCTATGTTCAGTTCCAAGCAAGGATGATCACGCCGCTCTGAGTCCAGAGGAAGAGAAGTCACAGGTTCCTGGGAGGGCAGTGGGGAGTTACAACATCGATCAGTACGTAACAAACAGGAGACTGACGCGATTATCCTCCATCATAAACACTGATCTTTAATACAGAATCTCACTAAATCAGGAGATGACTACCTAACACGTGCGTGTGTGGGCCTACAGGAAGCAATGCTGGACCTTTCCCTCACCTTCCCCGTGACCGCTGACCACACTTTGAGCGTGTTGTCGTCCGAGCCGCTGACAATCCTGTTCCCACAGAACTGGAGGCAGGTGATCACGTGGTCGTCGTGACCTTTAAGCACCTGAAAGTAGGTGGGTGGGGGGGGGGGGGGGGGGTTTAATGGTAGTGGTGACAGGAGGTAGGCAGAAAAGAGGGAAAAAGGGAAAACATCAAGGGCCATGCAAGTCTTGATAAAACAAGTCCTTCTAGACATCAAAAGGCAGATTTCCAAATGTCACAGCCTATCACAGACATATAGGGCCCCTTTAAAACAGCCAGAAATGAAAATCTGCATGTGTGATACTGGGTTACAAAACTGCTGATGTGGCAAATGACAAAGCAGTTTCAAACACTCCAGGGAGGGAGGGAGGGAGAGAGAGAGAGAGCGAGCTAGCAGTGCAGGTAAAGGTATCCATGGTGACATCATCATCCATCACACATCTGGCAGGCACTCACTCCAAGAAGCACTGACCACATTCAGGTCTGAAAATGATGCAGGCTTACTTATTAGTCTACTTCAATCTTATCTTTTAATTCTGTACAACACAGCAAAGCAAGATGCAAGGGTTTTCAAGAGATGAGACTGGGCAAGAATTACCAGCAGAACAGAGAGATATGAAAGCAGTTAGGACAATTACACAGAGTTACTTCAAATGTGTTGAGGATTGGGTGAACAATTTACTCAATGCCACAGAATTTCTAAATCCGCGCACCGGCGGGTATTCTCACAGGAGCGGGAGAGCGAAGGATCCCCGAGGATACCTTGGGCGATTTGAGGTCTCCTCTCCTCCAGTTGGTGTCTATCCTGTGCTGCCGGATGTAGGCGCTCTTCCAAGGGCTGTGGGTGAAGCCTGGCTTCATCACCTTCCTCCTCTTAATGTGAAGTGGCTCGTCGATACCTGGACAGGGTGAGAAGATCTGTCTTGAGCTCCCTGCTGAACGCAAATGGTGTCTTAACCTATCGGGTCCATTAGGCAGCTTCGTTTCACTGCAGCGAAAAGGATCCTAGTCCCACTGCTGGGATATAATCACGAACCTCTGCGTAGGAGACAGATTAAGGGCTCCCCAAATGAGACTGGCCTTCTCGATTTACTTATGTGCCCCCATAAACATTCTTAAAGCAAAACACACTGACACAATGGCCAACGACATAACAGACATGCAATGGGAAGCTATTTCATGTCTTGCTCAGTTCTGAGGCTATTCCACTTGGCTATCAAACATAATGGCCATTCATCCAATGGGGTGACAGTGGGTGTGGCAAGAAGCAGGGCTCACCTTCCTCCCTGCACTTTTCCCTCCACAGCAGGTTGTCTTCTGCTAAGATGCGCCAATACCGACAGGTCTGGGCTGCCTGCAGCAGGTCTTTGGGCTCCAGGAACGAGAGAACGTAAAGGGCAAGCTACAAGACACACAAACAAACACATACACACAAGCATACAGTCAGACCCAGACAGACACTGTAGACACATCATAGGCACAATGCAGCTGATAGCCCAACTTCATTTTCCCCCCTTCCGTCTCGACACCATCGTTCTGAGAAGCAAAGGCTGTCATCAACAAAAAAGCATTCGCCCACAGTGCTGTCAACCACATGATGAGCCAATCACACAATATGCTGGAGAGCAGGTGGAGCCACATTAAAGCAGGCTATTCGTAGAGGCTGAGCTTTCAGATCATGTGTCCCTCATCCAAGACAGGCAAACTCTTGCTTACAATAAAGACAGAGAGAGAGAGAGAGAGAGAGAGAGAGAGAGACACCTGAACAAGGCTAGTGGGGTTTGGCAAAGTAACCAAAGGCAGCTGTCTGTGCATGCCTTCCTGCTGCAAAGGGGTCTGGAAGAGCCATGAAGGACATGAGAGACTAGAGAAACGAATTTGCACACCCCACATACACCCCACTTCCTCCTAGCTGTTTAGACATTCTTCACACCTGTCAGATTAAAGCTAGGTGTAACAGACGCTGATAAGCGGGGCTGAGTAACCCATCTGGCGGCTGGCAATAACATCTCTGCTTGCTGGTTAATGCCACCGCCCCTCCCTGTCCCGACTCCTTTTTAAAAGGCATAGGGCTGGGCATTCTGTTTCCCTGCTTCCGGACACCGAGCCCACAGGGGGACCGTGACATTTCGGCAGCTAGCCTGCTTTTGTTTAGCATTCAGCTAAAACACTTCATTTGGCATTTACCATTTACTTTAAGCGCTGCACTGCGAAAGACCATGCTGGTACTGGGGTGGGGTGGAGGAGGGGGGGCACAGGGCAGAGGTGCTCTTACCTCTTTGGGCAGCAGTGAGATGAAGTCGCGCTGGAACTGTGGCTCGATCACCTGCATCATGTGCTTGACCTGCGTGGGCTCACAGCTGTCGATGAGCTCATCCAAGGCCATCAGCTTCTCCGTGCCGCTCCAGCTCTGGACACATGGGGGGAGGGGCGGGCACAATGGTCAGCGGGCTGCGAGGGCGCGTGTGTGTCTGTCTGCACTGGCATTACCATCTTCATGAGAAGAGCCATTTCCTCACAACCAAACACAATGCCTCCAAACCTGATGTTGTGGAAAGTCCCCACCGTTCTAAAAATACTAGAACTTTTTTCTCTGCATATTTTTGTCCATTTTTTGAGTCTGCTGGGCCTAGTTTAGGGATGATTACAGATGAGAATGTGTGAACAAACGTTTAATCACCGTGCTCAGAATCTGCCTTTAACTAAAGGTTTACAGGCATGTCATTAGAGAACAACATTTCTGCATGTGTGTGTGTGTGTGTGTGTGTGTGGAGGGAGGCAAAGTGAAACGATGGGCTGAGCTGAACCATTAATTTGGCCAAGAAATTGCTTGTGCGCGCGGGTGTGTGTGTGTCTGGCTTACAGAGGGAGGGGTCTACATTATGAATAGTAACCAGTCAGGAAAAAGCAGTTGTGTAACGGCAGGGAGGGGAAGACTCATATCCGCTCAGTGTCATTTAAGTCCCCCTCCCCAACAACATGACATCTGAAGTGATACAAACGATGCAACTTGTTTAGAAATGTGCGCCGCATCCATTACCAGCATCGCTTTGTGGATTATCTAACAACTGCCACAGGAACGGCCTAACTGAACAAGCCCATGTCATAATGCACCTTGAACTCCACTAACCGACGGTGCACAGAACGCATATGCACGCTGTTGTGCAATTAATCTACTAGTCAGGTTGATGACAGAATCATGGCACGTACAGGAATAGTATTTCTATACCTCTATAGAAATTTATGATTTATAAGAGACAGACAAATTAAATTAAAAAAAAGGCTGTTGTGTACTAAACAGGGCAAACACTGTTTATTCTTGTACAGAAATCTGTGTTGGAAAGAGAAATCTAAACTGAATCTCTTAGGAATCTACAAAAAGGTGTAGTGTGGATGTGTTTGTGGATCTGTGTCATTGGCAACGCACCGAGAAACTACTCAAACATGTACTCTCCCTCCCTCCAAAATAGAAAACCCCCTTTCAAGCAAAACAAGGTATTTTTAGTTTACTCAAAGCGTTTATTGTGTGACAACAGTTACTGCAGATAGCACTGAGAACACTAATCAAAGTCCGTGGCTTAGCATTTCTCTAATGCGTCAAAAAATATTATTTTGAGCCTTGAAAATCCATGGCCCTTCGCCACAGGGGACAAGCGCTCTACACCTAACAAGAAAATGAGAGTCAAACATGATAATGTCTGCCTTTTTAGAGGAAAAGGAGGCCCAATCCCACGCAGCCAAGCAGAACCAAGGTCAGGGGGTCAGAACACGCAGATGGTGTCCCAGTGGGCCTGACCAATGTCCATCAACATTACAGACACAATGTAACAGTGCAAACTAAATTAAACCATACAAGCGTCAGGTGGCAGAAGCCACATGCAGCACCTGTAGCGGCACTCGAGCTCTCGTACAATTCACTGCCGGCGCTTCGATACTCACAGTTCTAAGCCAAACCGTTCTCAACTGCAAGACTCTGACTTTTGCACACTTGCTTACAGAGCCGAACCACTGGAATTTACCATTTTTAGCACCAATGTTAGGACTGGCGGGGAGTCCATGCGACAGCCAATCGCTGCATTAGTGTGCATGAAAAGATCTACGCTAATCTACGGAAGCATAACATTAAATACAAGCATGACTTAATTGTAAATACCGACTAAATGGCCTGCACAAGTGTTTTTACTTTTCAACTTCAGACTAATTACAATGTTGCTTAAAAAGATAGACTTCTAAGGCCTTATCACCAGGGAAACAAAAGTATACTGGGAAAAAAGTGGGGGGGTGGTGGTGGTGGTGGTTTGAAATCCTGCCTTTATTAACTCCTTCACCCGATGACTGGAGCTCACCTCAGGCAAACAGCTCAACACAAACTGTCAAACCTCTAATGCTGGCTGACTGGGAGGATTACCTCCACAAAGATTATACCTGTTCCACTGTGGACCCAGGTATTACGCTTCTGCCAAAGTGCAAGAGCAGAACACAATTTGGGCCTGGGCTTCATTCCTGAGCCAATTTACCCCCGCCCACTGTCACAACAGGTAATCCCAAAGTACAGCTAATACAATGGTGAAGGCAGACTTTCTTGTACCCTGCAATTATGTCAACCTTTGATGGAGAGCAACACCTGGTTCCAGGAAGGCCTGGTTTACAGCTCTCAGGAGGGCTGTTAAGAAGTACGGGGGGTGGGAGGTTGTTTTTTATGACACGGTGTGTGTGTGTGTGTGTGTGTGTGTCGGGGTTGAGGGGGCAGGGCTGGGACTCACCTGGAAAGTGCGAAGCCATTCCTGGAGGCCGGTGGGGGGCTGGATGGAGGTGATTCGCCTCCGCTGCTGCCCCTGCCCGTTGGCTGCCCGTAAGTGCCCAAATGTGGTTGGTGTGGCGGGGTATGGGACAAGACCCGTGGGGCTGCCAGGGGAACCGGCCAACAGGAGAGGAGTTAATATTGACAAGGAAACAGAAGAGACTGAATTGAATTTGTTTAATTTTTAACACTCCACCCCCCCCCCCCTCCCCAAACCAAGGAAGGACTTACCAAACATTCCCTTGACTAATTTTAAAATTTTATGAAGACTACAAGAAGATTAAAGTAGAGCAGAGGGAAAGGGAACCTCCCCCACGTTTAGCGTACGCCGCAAAGTACAATTAAAAAGCACATTAAAGGTAGCGCAAGGAAGAAATCTGAAACAGACTATTTTACACGAACACAATTATGAAATTAGCCTTGTGAAGAAAGGGGGGGGGGGGGGCGGCGTGAAACGACTTCAGAAATTTATGGGAATTTGGGTGTAATCCGGCACAGTGGCTACAAGACATCACTTTCACAGCACGGGCACCTTTTCATAACACAGTGAGCATCACACAAGCAGCAGCTCTCCAACACAGCTTAAAAACGACCAGTGACACTGGCAGGGACAAGCAGGCAGCTTCTCCACAATCCCCTCCTTCGCTCCCTGAAACTGCAGTGAAGTTTGAACTCTCCAGTTCAGTACTACACTAAATCCATCAGGACGGCTTAATGCACAGGTGTTGAGATGCAGATCCCTGGCTAAAACAACATTCTGTACAAACACCACTCAGCTGAAAAAAGGGCTTCTGCAGGCAAGGCAGAGTGTACAAAAACGAATAAGGCAAAGAAACAGTGTACTATAGAGGACAGAACGTCACCAGCAAAGAATCCCGCAGTGAAGGAGATGTATTAGGAGAAGAATGGATGCCTTAATGGAATGAAAGAGTTTAAAGTAGATGGGATCAGAGGCACAGAAGCAACTGGACAGCTTTGCCTACACAGCCAGTTGCCTTACACATTGAGTTGTGATCCACAGGCTCCACAGACCCTGAACAGCCAAGAACAGCAGAGACAGGCCCACAGAGTAGGGAGAAGGTGAGCCCCTCACTCCATGAGACAGGAACCAATCATAAAGTAAGAGTGGGCGGGGCTACTCACAATGTTGTCACTGCTTTGTCCATGCACAGTGAATCATAGTGATAACTTCGATCTGAACTCTGATCAGAATGTCCTACTTACACTAGCTCACGTTTCCAACGGGTTCAGATGACAGAACCTATTAAAATTATCTGCACTTCTGGCATGCAAAAGTAAGGGGAAAGCAGCTATCTGTCAGGTAACCAGTGTGCACTGCTGTGATCTGAAATCAGATCTGAGGATCAAGTGTGACAGCTCTGGCACAGACATGAACACCGCCAAAGTGACTCAATCCACCAAGGCGATTAGCAGGTTTTTAAACAGAGCGGTTCTTTCTTTGACTTTCCTGGACCCAAAAGCCTCAGCAAGAGACAGCAGTCTGGATGCAATCTGTCTGCCTGCAGGACAAGTGAAGTAGGTGACACCCAGGAGGCTGTGACAGCACAGCAGGGCACGTCTCAGACCCCAGTGCCTGTCCCCAGCCAGAGAACCAGGCGGTGTCACCATGACTGGCCCCACTTAAACCATCATCCCGCTCCAGGCCCTGACTAGGATGAGCCAGCGTATCAGAGAGGCTGCTCGTCAGCTAAATCGCCCTTCGGTGTCACCCAACCATTCACGACCCTTTGAAAAGACAACAGCCTCTCAGAGGACACGTTAGTGACTTCTTGTTAAAAGTAAGCTGGTATTAAAGAAACAAAAGGACACATCAAACGACGTTACAACAAAAGGATCTGCAGAGGAACAAGTGAATGTTACCATGGAGAATGGCTCTGGCATGCAGCATAATTAAGATACCAAAAAAATTCAGTGTAACATGTAATGTTAAAATTACAATAGCAAAGCCCATATTCCCGCTTTATTGTACTTGCTTAGAATTAGGAGTGGGGAAAGGGGTTTCTGAATCTACTAACTGCAACTAAGGCATCAAGTAGGGTCACTGATGCCTAATGGTGAAAGACAAAAAGGCAAATTTAGCAGATGCTGTTTTGTTCCAACCTCACAAAGAAGCAACAAAACACAACGAATGGAGCGTAAGGGGTATGAGCGTACGGGGTGTATAATTCTGCTCACCACTCCCATCAAAAGGATTCCCCCATTGAACACAGGCATCCAATCAGGGGTTCTGGAATAGCCGACCAGCCACCAACCCCCATCCCAGTCTCCCCCCCCCCGCAGAGCCCTGCAGCAGCACAAAGGGACGCCGCACTGCCCTGCCTGTTCCGCTTACACAGCGATGCTTCAGCAAGGGAGAGGTGAAGCAGAAGACACGGGCAAGGGAGACGCGTCACCCGAGAAAGCGTGTTGTGCATCTCACAGCAGCGTGGGGGGGGCTTTACCTTGGATACTCCGAGCCTTTGCACGGTTTTTTTCCTGAAGGGAAAGATCGGACCTCGGGGCCATGGTCCAACTTCCTCTTCATCTGCAAGACAAGAAAAAAAGATCGTGGAGAATTTGTACCATCATTTTAACGGCCAGAAGCGCTGACAAGACAATACCACCAACGTCGCGTCCGCAGATTTATGTTCGGCCGTCGCATCAGCCAATAACAAGGCGCAAACACCCACAATTCCCCTCGTTAGGCAAACACTGACAAGGACCCGGAGCTGCCCAAACCCATTTAAGACAGATTGCAAGCCGTGAGGCAGTTAATTAATGCCGGTGTCTGCGCATCAGCCTTGCCGCAAATAAAGGGGACATGTCTACCCTCTCCCTGTCACCTCCACATTTACATTTAAAGTGACTGAGCGCTAAACAATCAGTGTGTGTGTGTGTGTGTGTGTGTGTGTGTGTGTGTGTGTGT
>JABJVR010000068.1:1214496-1230881 GCA_025773905.1 Chitala chitala
AGAGAGAGAGAGAGAGAGAGAGAGAGAGAGAGAGAGAGAACCAAGCCTGTGTGACTGTCACAGTCTACATCATGGACAAGGGGTCGGTATAAGAAATGTCCTGCTCACTAAGTGAACCTTGCTGAAAGGAGGAGCCCTGACACCAGGTGCTCACGAAAAGATCTGTCCAGCAGGAAGACAGAGGCCCACCTGGACACTGAGGGTAGATGTGCCTGTCTACAATGGCAAAACAGGTTCTTCTAGTCCAAATCCAGCCATTGCAACATACCCCAGAGAATCTGCTGTTACACTGAAACCATGGAAACCAACGACAGGGAGGAAAATAAAGAACAACCATTTCTCCACTGTGTTTGTTAATACAGAAGAAAAAACACCAATGCAGAAACGTACTCTAAAGCAATATACAAGTTTGTGCATGGGCTGCAGCTCAACGTGCAAAATTTTTAAAAAGACTTTTAGGCAGATGACCAATTTTTCCAAAATTACAGGTTGTCACTGGCAGCATATATTAAGGGCATTGTGAATGAACTGTAGCAAGAAACAGTCTATTTGCCAAACAAAGCCTACTTTTACCTCCCATAAAAGTCCTTGGTACAAGAAGAGGCCTGACAGGAAATGGCTGATTTAATTAACATGCTGGTAGTAAGGAAGGTGTGGCTCCCAGGCCAAAGGCAGGTAATCACCAGTGAGCCCACAATCAAGTATGTATCGCCCTCTAGTGTTTACTGTTGAAAGTGTCGCACTAACCACCTGAAGCTTCTTACAACAAATGCCACACTCTGACAGGATAAGGAAGACGGCCCAAAGTGCTAATGCAGCCAGGCAGGTTTTAAAAAGTAACAGGGAAGGGGGAGCTGTCAGCAAGGATGCTGCTTGTTTTCACAGCTCATGCCGGAGTTGTGTGAGCTGTCCCAGACCTGCCCACATGGGTCAGATACTGAAAGCCATCTAAACAGGCAGCTTGGGAGCCCTTCATGCCTACATCAGAATGAGGAGCAAAGACATCCTGGTGCATTAAGACAGCGCTCATTCGAGCCACCCACTGCTGAACCCAGATGAGAGCTTTCGTCACCTTGGAGGTGGGCTTTAATGAGGCAGCAGGTAGCTGGCTGCTGACAGCACTTTCACAATGCGAGTGCTGTTCAGAGGCTCTGACCCAGTCACGGTAAAACCACCACCACCTGCCGTCAAGCCGGCAGCACAGATTAAAGGCAGTGTGGCGCACGAGGAACCAGACACCTCTGGGCAGGTGGAGGAGGGCCCGGAGCAACAGACCCCCCGCGTGCTGGTGACGTGTACGAGCACAGCGTGCATACATGAGCGTACAGCCACAAACGGAGCTGCATACGTACACAGGAAACGTGTGTGCATGACACAGCTGTCCTCACAGGTTATGCATATGCCTTGTGAGAAGTTCAGTTCCGTAACACTCTCATAATGATAACAATGACAAATCAAAATTAACTATTAATGTAATCATTCCATACATTCAGTGATGCTTTGGTAACGTGACACCCCAGCAGACCGTTGAAATTTTGTACATCTGCGTGAACTCAGTAGTATGCACCAAACCAGACAGCAGCTGCACTCTTGGGCCAGAGACGTCCAGGCTAACAAACCCTCCCACTATGACACAACGTTACTGAGTGAAGGTGATGGAGCAGAGACAACCTAACCTGTGTAGGCGCTGAACCGTGAGCGCCATCACCTAGCAACCTCGTTCCTCCCAATAAGCAAGTCCTTGTGGTTATACAGGCGAGCAATTTATTTATTAACAGACATACAGATAAAAGCTGCTGTAAAGTCATTAAAATCAGGCCTGAGCTGACTGATCCACTCCAAGCGGACCCACTTCACATGTAATCCCATCTTTTTCCACTGGAATGAAAACGCCGAGAGCAGCCTGGAATGAAACTCAGCGTGGCATGTCACCCAGTTTCAGGCGACCTGAATAGCCTTTGAGAAGCTCTAAGGAAGAACAGAGCATGTCTGCAGCTGCAGGTGAACATCAGCACATTACAGGCACAAGCTGACGAAAGCTGTGTGCAGGTGGGCTGCAAAAAGAAGCAAGCAAGAAGGCAGACTCAGGTGAGCCCCTTTCACAGGACAGAGGGAGGCTCTCTGCAGGTGACGCGTTACAGGGGCAAAGGGGGTCAGATATCACTGGCTCATGGATGATGGGTTAAAAGAGAAATACACAACCAGCAGTTAGGAGACACATGGCACTCCCCAATCCCTGTTTCTTAGACATGCCTGCAATGCTTCCCAGCAGCTCTGGGAGATACCAGCTAGCATTCCGCAGATGACCTGATGACTGTCCCCCCCCCCAGCCCCCCAGCCACACCTGTCCCCCATTCCGTCTGGCTGGGAACACTCTCCCCTGGTGTGAAGGGAGGTCTATACATGCTGCACACAGAATTGTGCTCTACACACAAAAACACAGACGAGCCACACTACAGAAAGCAGACGACCCGGGGTGGGGGTGGGGGTTTCAGAGTCTCGGCTGCATGGGAACAGTAAAGGGATGGGAGAGAGCGGTCAGCCCCGAGTTAAACAAAGCAGACATCTGCTTTCCATTTCCACTGACCACTGCCTTCACCAACAGCAGTTTACGCTCCTTCGCTACAAGCTTTCGGAGAGACTCTGTGTGTGTGTGTGTGTGTGTGTGTGTGTGTGTGTGTGTACACCACATAGGCTGCAGCTCAACGCTTTTCCACAATACTTCCAGACCGAGCAAGCTTAATTAGCCCTTCACGCAAAATTAAGACATTTCTCCTCCAGTGGACCGGCTGCCATGAGCGAGGCTGTCTGCTGGTCTGCCTCCGAACACCTGGACAAAAGCATGAGGGGGGAACATGCTCTTCATTTCACACAAGACATAAACATACGTAAGCAAGAGCTTATTAACGTCTCCTGAGAGGGTTCATTTCTCTCATCTATAACGTCTCAGTAACCAATACTCACCTGCTTTAACATAAAACTGCCAACTGTGTTACTTAAACATGAGAAACCATTTTATTCATTTAAATTAACCTGTACATTTTCCTGTTCATTCATTATTTTCAAATCATATGTGGCAGATGGATAAAGACCTACAGCAATTAGTGAATGCAAGCTTGGCAATTAATTTCAAGTGCAAGACATATGCATCAACTTTATTTATAGAGGGTAACTTTTTGAGAACATGAGAACTAATTAGCAATTGTCTCCCCCCACTTTCAAACAGACGAGTGGCCCCAGTGTGAAGCACTCCAACACTGTTTTATCACTGCCTGCAAATTACGGTCTGCAGCAAATACATGGAGCCTATTGCAAGCGGTCACTCACAAAACTGGGCAAAAAAAGTGCAGCAATCTCCACAGCCCTGGTTATGATGACGATGGTGTGGGGTGACCTCCGCAGTGTTAGTTGCATCTGCGCCGTGGAGTGACCCCCGCAGCTTTAGTTGCGACTGCGACATGGGGTGACCCCCCTTAGCGTTAGTTGAGACTGCGACGTGGGGTGACCCCCGTAAGGTTAGTTGCGACTGCGACGTGGGGTAACCTCAGCAGCGTTAGTTGCGACTGCGTCGTAGAGTGACCTCCGCAGTGTTAGTTATGAGTGTGATGTGTGGTGATCACCCCTGTTTACATTACAATTATGATACTGCGGAGATTACTGTATTTATCACGATCACAACACGGAGTTACCGCGGCACTATCTGTTATAATTACCATGTCTCTGTCACTCTAAGACTACAGATGCAAAAAAGCTTGATATGATGGTTGATGTTTTAATGACAAGACAAAAAAAAAATAATCCAGTCAACAAAACGGCAACAAGTAACTGGACGGCTGCCTTCATGTGTGCTGGCTGTAATTAAGATACAGTGTGCTGTATACTGCTGCATTGGCTCCAACAACTACACCCTGGCAGCCGTCCAGACCTGTACGTGCAGAGCTCACAGAGCTATCGAGAGTGGGTCTCCAAGGATGCAGCAGACACAATCAGCACACCGACCCGCCTGTGTGGGATCGGGTCCGTTACTGCAGTAACAAGCAGGAGATACATCTGATAACCGGGGGGTGCGGGGGTGGTACAGTTTGAGGATTGGCACAGTAAAACCTGTTGTCCACAAACAGCCGAGCAAGAATGAGAACTCCTCTTGGTTGAGTGTTCAGGGTTCATTTATGTTCCTCTCTGAATCCCAAAGCGCCGTGTTGAGCTCAGCTTCCTGGCCAAACCCAGCTTTGCTCATAAGCCCAGTGCTACGCTTCTCAGACTGGACACATTACAGCAGCCTCCTTCCCTGGGGAGACGAGACACAGAGCCTTCCTTTGTTTACTGCTTCTTTGTTAGAGTACAGCAGTAAAAGTGTGCATCAGGAGGTCAGTCTGATGGGGGGTAACCCAGAATGTTCCATCTCAAGGGGATGTGACACATACTAGAAAAAAAGTACCAATATAAGGGACTAAGGGAGAATGATTCAGGAATTTACTTAAGTATATTCAGAACAAATCAGTGCATGTTCTTTTATCTGGGAGCTCTCTAGAGTTAAGTTAAAGGGCACAGCAAGGTGGGCCTTGGGTGTCAAGGTCTAATGTGACTCAACAGGAGATTATCTTGAAGACACCCATCGAAGGAAAGAAGTGCACAATTTATAGAAGTGCAGCCCAGTCATGACCGCCATCAGAAGAAACAGAAGAAAGCAGCTCCGTTGGTTGCATGCCTTGCCAGGTCACCTAATCCACATTGGATGGGTGTTCATCTGAAACTTGGATAAAGGACGCCGCTGTAGATAGTGTTCTGTGGTGTAAGAGCAAACAGATACACTCACACACACACTTTCTTTTTCATGTTTTAACACAACATGACTTTGCAACATGAAAACAGTTAAGCTACTGCTAGGCAGGAGAAAGACCTAAGGGACAGTCGAGACGGCTGCTGGCCAAGTTGCTTACAAATGAACTCCTATGCTCCTCTCTTAAACTCACGGCTGACGCTTCGATAACCGGGTAGCCAAAACAAGGGTTCAGAGGTCAGTAGAAGTATGTGAAAGGGGAGGGGCACAAGAGGACGAATGTCCAGCTGCTCAGTGGCACCTGTACGACAGAGCCACGCCATGTGTCCCTCAGCCATGCAGCTACGCCTAAAACTGTCCCCAAGAATTTGAGGCAGCCCCTGTTGTACCACCTGTTCACATGTCGAGCCCCAGCTTCCACATTCCACCCCCCAATTTTAATTTTGTTTTTTTAACAGTATCCTGTCACCTTCCTCCATATGCTCCCACTCTGTCTCATCTTCCTCCAGCTCATCTTCTTCCAAAAAGAGTTACGCTGGTGTGACTACGATAGTACAGGACTTCTAGAAGACAATGGTGTCATCTTCCCATATTAACGGAAGCTGCTGCAACTCCATAAAAAACCCTTCGATAATGCACTGACAAACAATATGCACAGTCAGACACTACAACAATTATAGCACACTTGTCACACTTATAACAGGTTTGTTTTTCTCAGGACCTTGTTTTAAAGTGTTGATGTTGACTAGCATTCCATGTGGAAAGCACTATGTGCATACCTAACATTGTTGTATGTTGGACTACACCAATCGGTCAGTCTTTTTCCTGTTCACCCAGTCTGTGGTCACCGGGAGGCCTGGACATATCCCAAAAAGTCAGAACACAAGGCAGGGGGTACTCCTGATGGGACATGGTGGGAAACCGTGAAACCGACACCCCATCAGTGACTGAGAGACATCGTTTTCACACGTCGTGTGCATCTGGCCTGCGGGAGAATCGCAAACTCCACGCAAGCAAATAAAGCTCCACAGCCACTGCTAGTAGCTGCTCGGTGCTATTTACTTTTCGGGACAATTATTTCAGTAGCATGTTTCTAATCCTGTAGTCCAACACCTCACAGCCTGGCTTTTCTCTGCTCCCCTGCCTATGGGGAGAAATACACTGCTTAACAGGGCCATGACCTCAGTGTTAGGAAGTAACAGGGGGGGGTATATTAGCATCTCAGGTATTACCAATTCCAAGAACACCAGATGGACACCAGTGCACTTCAGTCCCATTAGGACACAGGGGTGGATATGTTAAGAAGACATTCCTAACAAATGAGCAAATGAACTTGTGGAAACCCTGCCTTCCCAGAGGAGAGCACCTGGGTCACACAGAGCTGGGGATGCTCTGATCCATTTGCTCATACAACCATGGTCTCTCTTCACCACACCGCGCCAGCAAAGTCAGCCAGCTAGGGGTGGGGGGTGTTCAGCATGCTTGTCTGTACCTCCAAGCTTGAACCCCCAGAGACAGGAGCAGAGGTTCAGCCCACCTGCCAGGCTCAGCAGAGTGAGTTTATCGCACCAGATCAGGCAGATCACTGGGATGTGTACACATCTGCTCCTGACCGGAGTGGTCTAGTTCTACAGGTCAACACGTTATGACCCAGGTGCTAGTGTTGTCCGAGCCAACATCTTCCTAAAGGGTCTGCCACTGCTCTTAACCCAGTGCCCGAGAGAGGTGGCACTATGATAAGAAGACAGGCGTGAGCCTAAAGCCACAGTCCTATCCATGAGGGCCCAGTGGGACCAAAGTACGGGAAAAGTTATTATAAATAACACAGAGTATTGAAGAATGACACAGGTAGACCCTCACCAACAGCTGAGGCGTCACTCATCTTCAGCACACAGCAGCACGAATGATGTTCAACAGGTATCCATGTACATAGGTAAGCCTGACTACACAGAATTGTATGTTGGTTCACAAGAAGCGTTGAAGGCTCATGTTGGGTAATCTGAATGATGGCAGATGACTCAGACAGTGACGGCAAAGAGAGCAGTTGTTGAAATATCCAAGAAGTAAATGGTCTGCAAAACTGAACTGCTAATGCATTTCCTTTAAATGCCATTAGGGGGCACTTGTTCCAGCTGACATACTACTGGTGATTGCATAAATGTCTGAGCACACCTTGCGATCTATGGTACTTGTGAACAAATGGACAAGGTAGGCATTTATGGCACTCCAGTTAAACTAGCTGCAATACCAGAGTGGAAATAAATGTTCTTAAACATTAATGTTTCTATGGAAACATAAGAAACAGGAAGAAATATATTTGCAACAGCTATGAAAGGGATGGTGTGGGCTGTTCTAAAGGTGGCCTGTGTGAGATGAAGCTCAATCCCAGAAAACAGACAAAAAGCCCCCCCCCCACCCATTCCCTCGACCTGTACATACCTCTTTCTGAAAGCGGGATGTGTGACTGGGTCGATGTCGTCCCGGGGACACCTCCATGTTGTCATTCGGCCCAGACATACTGTTCCTGAGCGAGGACGAGTGGGAGCCATCGTCTTCCTCTTCTTCCTCCTCCTCTTCATCCTCCCGACCACTCTCCTCAGAGCGCTCAAAGTCATCACTGTCCTGGTCCATCTCCTCCTCCTCGTCATCTTCATCCCGACCGACCTGGCTCTCCTCATCCTCGTCACCACCATGACTGCCACTGTTATTGTTTTCCTCTTCCTCCTCCTCTTCATCCTCCTCCTCCTCTTCTTCTTCCTGCTGCCGCCGTCTCCTTCGCCGCTCGGCTCCCCATGTCCACGGAGCATCGCCCTTCCCTCCACCATTGACCTCTCCTCGAACGTCGTGGGACACCAGCTCTCCAGAGGCCCACGGCCCAGCCTCCCCCGCTCCGCCTGTGGCCACACCCATCGCAATCTGCTGTTGCCGCCGCCGCTGTCGGTCCTCCTCTTCCTCTTCCTCCAGCACCCGGTGTTCCATGTGCCCCTCCTCCTCACCCCCCTCGCTGGCCTCGTGGGGCGCCCGGGCCGAGGTGGCGTTACCTCTCGCCGAGCCCCCCGGCTGGTGCCGCCTGCTGCCCCCCGACAGCAGATCCTGGTTCATGTCCAAAAGCCAGCTTGCTACTTCCTGCACCTTGGCTAGGCTGTCTGAAGAGGGGAAGGGCTTGGCATTCTGCAGAAAGACACACACAGATAGGGAGAAGCCTTTAACCACACATCAGGGGACACTCAATCATTCACCATGTACAGCTCAACTAAAGGCAATGGAGAATATAAGGTACAGTCATAACCATCCATCTCCCATTCATTTCTCCACAAGAGACAGAACAAACAGTTAAACAGTTCACTTCAGTTCCTCATTTTAATTGAAAAATAAATCAATCCACATCCTCCTACAATGCTTGTTAGCACCATTAGACTTTTTAGTAGAACTAACATGACAATGACTGGTCAGTTAGCAGTCTGCAACATATGTGTAGAAGACATTAGCAGTGATAAGAATTGTGAATATAATTTAGTTATTGGCAGTAACGCCAATATAAACACCAACACACGTGGTACTGTGGACACGTCAGTACAGGTGGAGCTCGATCAGGACCTATCCCACCCCCACACAACCCTG
This sequence comes from Chitala chitala, assembly GCA_025773905.1. Classification (NCBI taxonomy): domain Eukaryota; kingdom Metazoa; phylum Chordata; class Actinopteri; order Osteoglossiformes; family Notopteridae; genus Chitala; species Chitala chitala. The sequence goes on from JABJVR010000068.1 coordinate 1,222,898, forward strand.
CTCATTCTACCCTCAGAAAAGTGTATCCATTTTAACGCTCTGCCATTACTTTACTCATTGCTTGGAATAATTGTAGTATTTTGACCTCCATTTGCCTTTGCCTGAAATGTCAATTACATTTACATAAGTGCACAGCTTTTACAATGACAACTTCTTAATACTAATAAGAATACAATGGGCATATGCAAGTATACACCTGTGCTAAAAGCAACTTGACTGACACCTGGTGGCCAAAAATACCTGCATACATCTAGCAAGATTTTTTAATGCGTTGTAGGTTAGATATGTAAAATGATAGCATTTACAAAAAATATGCCTTCTGCTAGTGACAGTCTCCTTGCAATCACAGACCCACAGGCCATCTATTAGTGGCACTAATTTCCTGCTTTTCTTTACCGATTCTTTGTTCCATAAACAGGTTTACTGCTCTGGGTGTGATGCTGATGCCGAACATTTGTTTTAAGATAGTGTCCATTTTCTGACCCTACTGCATGATATACTGTGGTTTTACACAGCCAGAAACACTTAGACAGGTCACAGGGAGGAGACGTCTGATCTCAATCTGCCTAAAGCATTTCGTAGCTTGTCTGTGGTTTCACACTGCAGTGTTAGCAAACTTCTGAGACCGCATCTATCTCAGGTGCTTAATCCACAATTAAATGCAGATGTCAAGGCTGTGCTTTCTCAAAAAAAAAAAAAAAAAAGGACAACTCGAAGTCTGAGCACTCATGACATGACCTGCTTACACCATTACACGTGGACATGCGTGTAACAGACATAGACAGGACGTGATGCATGTTAAATGACTAGAGACAGCATCTGCAGACAGGGAGACCTTCAACTGCACAAGTTGGAAAATGAAAACCTGATATGGCAAATCGCCTGCAAACATACACTGCCCAGTCACAACATTGTAACCATTATGACCCCAACAGAACTAATAGAACAACCGACACCTCCTAGCAACCAAATCGCACATCTCCAAAGGTACGAGCTATAAAAGGTGACACAAAAGGACAGCGATACGCTGAAAAAAGCAACGGAGAGTTAAACTGGGTAAAGTGTGTGACAGTGGGAGCATAACAGAAACTGCAGACAGTGGGCTGTTCATGTAGGGCCACAGTTGGGCGCTTCCAAGAATGGAAGGACGTAGGAAGTAAACAGGCCTACGGTGGACACCCACAGCACACTGATGCATGTGGGCAGCATTGGCTATCCTCACTTCTCCAGGCCAACAGACAGGCTATAGTGCAACAACTGACCAAGAGGCTTAACAAAATCACATCTAGCTGCGTCTGAGACCGCTGTCCAATAAACCCTGCTCCGTAAGGGTCTTCAGAGGAGACGTCCACAGCTCCACACAAGGTATCTCTGTTTATGGCCAGATATAGCAATTATGTCACAATTTTGCCTTTGAACAGAGGCACTGGACCATGGATGAATGGAAGAGGGTCAACTTTTCTTATGAACCGTGCTTGCAGCTGAGCCATTGACGAGTGGGGTGGAGCACTGCCGAAAGGCATTACCCCAACACGGTGGTCCAGCAGAGGCAGGCAGGCATTGTTACTGTTCTGGTGTGGGAATGTTTTCATGGTAATTGTTGTGAGAGCTCATCCTTTTAGACCACACCATGAACACTGCAGGCTACGTATCCATCCTGCAAAGCAGTTGCACCCTTTCATGACTATCTACCCTAATGGCACATATTAATCCTGGCATTAAAATGCCCCTTGCCATGTTGCTAAGAGTGTGCGCAAATGATTTGAGGAGCATGTGTGGGACTTTAACGTGCTACTCTGGCCACCATGATCATCAGATGTCAGTCATATTGAGCATCTGTGTGAGTACCTTGACCGACAGGTTCACCATATGGATCCCAAACCAAAGACACTTCTATAAGAAGTTCTGGTGTTAAGATGGTACTGCATCTCTATGGAAACCTTCAGACGCTTTACTGAATCAATGCCTCACCACATAGCTGCAGTATTGGCAGCACAAGTAGATTATACCACCTATTAAGGGGGTGGTCATAATGTTTTTACTTTAGGGTGTATATATAGTACAATATGAAAACAGAAAACAGCCCATGCAGGAATTAATGATAACCTGTTCTAGTTTCAGCTGATGAACAGTAGAGGGCACACTTGCACAAAGTGATGGAAAAAGCAGCTTCTGTTGGCTTACTGTCTTACAATAATAGCTGCAATACCTAAAACATTTACAGTGCAACAATACATTGGGAGAGGACAAGAAATTCAAAATTGTCCAGCAGATGTGAGCAAAAATTGACCTTGAATGAGAAAATTCTGGCATTAGCCAGGACTGCTATATATCCAAGAGCAAAAATAGGGTCTCTCCTCAGTTCATTTTTATATTATAGCCATCACAAGTGCTTAATAGAGATGCAGTGAAACAACCTGTGGTAATTCATACAGCGATGACCAGAATATTGATTTCTGAAATACAGTAAAAGGCAGAAGAGAGACCAAAAAAAAAAAAAAAAACACTTAAAACTCCTGGGTAAGACCACAAAAATTGCAGGGTCCAAGGTCAACTTACTGTTCAACCTCCCTGGACATGCCAACCTACAATTCAGAGAAACACACAAGACTTAAACACACAAGACTCATGGCTTCCCGTACTGACAATTAACCTTATTTAAACTTTAAAAAAAAAAAAAAAAAGTCATACTTAAATTCTAGAGGGCAGAATCTTTTATCAGACTGGTGCCACGGCTGCAGAGCTAAAGGCCTGGCGTTTCTGCTCCTTCAGACCACAATGCCACTGATTACACTAATACAGGCAGAAGGTCTTCCTCTGTCCCCCAGCAAGACTTTAGCACAGCTGCCGTCAGGTGCGTTCTCGTGTCCCAACACAGGAGTCATGAGTTTCCCTCCTTGCACTACAATGACAGCACAAACATTTGTGGACACCTGGAGATTTCCAGTGACGAGTCTACAATGAACCTGTGATGACATGGAAGGGGGGGGGGGTGTTGCCAGAAACAGAGCTGTGAGCGGGCACAGACAGGGCGTGACAGAAACTCTCGGCTGGGTCGCCGGACCAGTCACGCGGCACCCATCACTCACGTCGTCCTTCAGTCGCAATGTTTGAGAGTCCAGCTTGAAGGGACCCACCTACTGCAAAAAGACCAACAGGAAGGGGCCCACGTCAGGAAAGAACATATGGCAGGTAGGGGCACCGATGCAGCGATTATCTCCTCTCTTTGATTCCCGCTTTCTGACAGATTTACAAATCTGTGCGCAGCAGGTGCAGTGTGCCTGCGAACTCACCCGCGAAACTGAACACGTGTCAACGCTTCACAAGGCTTGGCATCCAAGGGGTGCCAGTTTCCTGTTGCTCATAACATTCTTGAGGCTGACATAGCTGCAGCAGACACCTTTAATGTTCTACTCTGCTGTGATTAAACAAAATACCCTCCCAGAAGACCTCAGCAGACAAGATGCAACTCCAGCAGAGCCCGTAGATCGGTAACTGATCGGCTACGGAGAAACATATTTATCCCATTTGCACAGAACATGCATCAAAGGCTTCTAAACAGACTTATGATTCCCAAAGATAAACTGCTTTACTAACCTTGGACTTTATCAATCAGGTGTAAAGATCTACTGTAGTACACTACAACGTTAAAATTACCATAACTGTTCCCTCCACTTTCTTTTCATCTGGATCTCTGTTTAGTCATATTAAAAACAGCAGTGGACATCACACACAGTGCAGATGGAGTACTGTGTGGTGGCCAACGCTGTTTTCACGGGCATGGTTCTGCATCCCAGCGACCTGTTTGCAGTTTGTGGAACACTACAGCACTACAACAGTTCTCTTAACGTAATATACCATCACTTACCATTAAGCATCTCATTCAATTTAAATCGGAAAAAGGTATCAATTTCTTCAGCAAATCACAACACCACCCCAAAACCCCACTAACCAATCAAAAGCAGCATCCAATGCAAACAGGACATTTGTTTCTATTGCTTAGTGAGGCCAGGCCTGCAGAAGGTTTGACCTGTAACACCACTGCGGCCCTGGAGCCCCTTCCCCTAGCTGAGCCCATTAGAGCCTCAAAAATGTAGGTCCCAAACAGAGGGTTTGGAGCACACAGAAAGATCTGAAGATGCCCTTCAGAAAGTGCCTCAGCTTCTCCAGCTTTACAGCAAAAAGAAAAAGCATTTGCATACAACACATTAATGATAACAAAAGCAAGAAAGAAGTATAGTTTTAAGTAGAGGACCCTCAACTGCATACGTAAGAGTACACACATCCAGGCAGTCAGTCATCTCCAGGGACAGCTATTCTTTACATCAAATCCTGTGCGAAGTCCCGGCTGTCTAGCAGCAAGCCGCACTGGGAATAAACACCATTCAGGCACACAGCCTCCTCCAGCAACAAGCAGCTCAAACAAGCTCGACAAACAGGCCCGAGAAACAGGCCCATTAGCAGGCAGGATTCTGCAAACCGCAGACTGTCACAGTCCAGACAGGCTGTGTTCAGCTTCGGAGAAGTGAGATGGACAGCCGCGCAGGGGGAAATCCACTGCCAGCCCATGATTGGTCTGATCAATCAGGAAGCCTGTGAAGCTTCTGCATGATTGGCTGAACCGTGATCAAAGTCCCAGACGCATGCATGCAGGCTGCTGAATTATGAATGAAGAGTAGAGAATGTAAAGGCCTGCTGATGCCCATATACCTGGCCCCAGCCTTGGCTATAGTTTCCTGCTGCCCACAACACAAATCAAGCTAAACAAGCAAATCACAACCTGCATCTAGAGCAACTACAATCCAGCAGAAAGTGCGGGTAATGGGACAACAGAGGAAATGCAGTTTACAGTGATGAAGACAGTATAACTGTGTCAGTGCAAGTCAGCTGATGAGTTTTTGTGCACTGTTCCGTTATGCTTTGGGTGAAACACATCCCAGTTTGCATTACAACACGCTCTTTGATCCTTTACAGTCTACTCCAAAACTTTTGCAGGTGCTCAAAGTGGGGGGGGGGATCCCCAAACAAACATACTGCTGAGCTGCATTCCAGGAGATGGGCAAATGAACACCTTGCCTACTGACAGCAGTTTTCGTGTCGCCCCTCACCACTTTCGATGATGTCACCCGGTGCAGTCTGCACCCACCACATCCCCCTAGCAACACCCCTGATGAGGTCACACAAGTATATTAATGGGAGGGAATATAAACTCATGAGCAATGGCTTGCTCCTGCACGGTCCACTGCATCCCAACAGCACCAGACCGGTCAGTAACCCAGGCCAGAGGACAGGGGGTTGTGAGGAGGCAGAGGAGGGGACGGCTCGGTTCTGCAGTCCCAGCAGAGCGACCCAAACCAAAGATACACTGTATTTTTAGTCCAAGCTGATGAGCTCTAAAATGTAGTGAATGTTTTTTTTTTTTTTTTTTTTTTATCTATCAACACTCCACTATTCTGCATCACTTGAATCAACAAAATCACATCTCTGCCTAAAGCACAGATCACCACATGGATAGAAGGGTGGGGACGGGTGGTGGTAGAAACCTGTCACTTGGCTGCCCCCCCCCACTTTAATTCTTCTACCAGGGAATTTGTCTACATTTATTGCCTGCGAAGGGCCCATAAACACCTCGTCTGTAAAGTCCACATGGTTCAGAGACACTGACACAACACTTGTTTCATTACCTTCCTTAAAGTTTCACCGGCATTTCACCCCACCCCACACGCCTGAAAAAACCATTTCACTGCAGTAGACCTCAGGCACAGACACTGAATGGAGAGGCCTTTAATCCACAGCTTCTATTCCATTATGAAGACACTTAGCAGATACAGCGAAGTTGACAGCATGTGACAGAGCTGTAGTGAAGACACACCCAGCCCAGCTTCATGGGAAACTGCAGAAAGGCACCCAGCACCTGGCCGAGCCCAGAACACACCTGCACACCTTCACTCCAGCTTTACAACTCAGGCCAAAATGCAAAGCAATCACATCTAGCGTCCAAGCCCTCTTAACACCAAGTCAATGTGCCTGAACACAGGCTGATCTCTGCTGCAAGCGGCAAATCACACATGAATAATGCCTACCGCAAACTTTGCTCCTTAAGTTTCAGTCAACGGTGTGCTTTATGCTTCTGGGGTGACGAGACCGGTTAAACAAAAATGAAATAAATAAAATGAGAAAATCACCCGGAGAACAAAAGGAAGCTCGTTTCCCATTGTGCTGTGATAAAGACAGAAAACAACAGAGGACTGGGAAGCAATGAACTGCTGTTCCAATGCCACACGCACACACACGCGCGCACACGCGCACACACACGCGCACGCGCGCACGCACACGCACACACACACGCACACACACACGCACACACACACGCACACACACACGCACACACACACGCACAGAACACCACCTTTGTGACCTCAAGAAGTGTTCACACATTGTCCCAGCCCTCGTAACCCTGACACACTGCCCAGCTCCACCTGCGCACACACCCCCACCTTTTAGGGAATGGCTGATCCACACTCCACACAGCCTGCCTAAGAATAGCTCCAGTCAAAGCTCCGCCCACCTCAGCACAAAGCTTCTGTAATTGGGCCAACATGCAAACGACAAGCTGATAAGAGTGACCCGCGATTGTTGTGGCAACAGCACGCAGTCGTGCTTTCGTGTAACACCCCACCCCCCGCTGTTCCAACGGCACATGCAAGACACAAGAAGGACGAGCGAGATTGATCGAGAGTCGCTGCGCTCCGCTGAACGCCACAGACTAGAATGCCTCCACATTAGAGGTGCTCAGCGCGTATGGGCTCAACACAGCTGTAGCAATTTGACTGCTCAGCAAGTAACGTGCTCAACATGGAAATTTTTAAAAGGCAATGAACTAAGTTGCACTAAACTGCAGGTGGCAAAACGGGAGAGGATCATTTCAGAGCTGGCAGGACTAAGCTGCGATGCTCCAATTCAAAACCATGAGTAAAAATAACGTTCCACAAAGTGGCCACAGGCCTCATAGCTGAGTGTAGTACGGACAGAAGGGGTGCGTGCTGGGGAGAAGTGACCTGCCGTCCAGCCTGAAGCGCCTGCATTCGGTGCGGCACCACACACAGTGCCGGTGCATGGCGACAGCGGTTGCCCATAGCAACTCCCAACCCAACTGTTGCTCTAAATCATGTGGAAAATAGCCGCAGGATGTGAGAAGGCCAGGTGTCAGCGAGGGTTTCCTGTGTAAAACATCACGCTTGGCCAGGTAGGAAGGAGGGGGTGGGCGTATAACTCAATTTACAATGAAGAACAAGGCCACAAAAACCTCTCATTGAAACACTTGTCTGGTCTGCTGATCTGTGTTGAAGCTATGGTCAGAAATATAGACTTTCAAAACAATAAAAAAAAAAAAAAAAAAAAGCCCTTCCCCAACTAATAACATGTTCTGAAGGGGAGAGACATCCACTCCAGGCCAATCACAGTTAAGTGGACGCAAGTGTGAGCACAAGGTCAGAATACCCGACCTGCTGAAAAACATCACCTCAAATTAGCTCCAACACCGAATTGTTCCAGCATGATTTATGGAACCCAATTTACACTAGCAGGGAAATCTGTCTCCATTGTAACGCGACAGATTTCAGACTGTAAAGGAGGCTGCAACAGAAGAACTGCTCGCCTCATTGCACAATCCATAAGTCTTCAGCAGAGGTGCCAGGTCGCATCAGCGCGTTTAAACAATTACGAAGCCGGTAACCGTGGTTACTTAGCAAGCCAGTCCTGCAAATGACAAGCTGGGAAATTTTTCTAAATCACTGTAATTTGTTTCAAGGAAGTTTCTTGGGCTGATCTGAAAGCAAAAGACGAGAAATTTCTTGTAACAAGCTACCAACACATCATAGCTATAGACTACACAAGAAAAACAAACAATGACGACCGATGTTAACAAAAGTGATGCTGGCATCTGGCCGTGGGGGGGGGGGGGGGGGCCGACAGGTCATATGTG